>CAUYON010159467.1:0-35790 GCA_963573935.1 Arctocebus calabarensis | reverse complement strand
TTTTTTTTTTGTGGGTGTAGGTGATCATGTCGTTTGCATACAGAGATAATTGTATTGTGCACATACATTTTCTTTCTTCCTATATTTTCCTTTCTTTCCTTTTCTATCTCATAGCTCACAGCAACCTCCAACTCCTGGGCTCAGGCAATTCTCTTGCGTCGGTCTCCCGAGTGGCTGGGACTGGCAGGCACCCGCCACAACGACCGGCTATCTGCCGAGGCGGGACCTGAACCCGCCACCTTCGCCATATGGGTCCGGCGCCCCACTTGATGAGCCACAGGCGCCGCCCTGTCACAGGGTTTTAAAATTGCTTCATCTCCCTAATTTTATCTCCACTTCTGTCCCCCTCCCCACTTTTCTTTGCTGTATCAGGAAGATGGGAAAGCGTATTTGGTTACACAGTGATCTGAAATTAGACTTGAAGCAACAAATAGCTTGCATCGAGATTCTGCTTATTTGTAGTTTTAAGGTTTGGACCTTCAAGATTAGCAATGGTGCTTATTTGTAGCAGGTGATAACAACCATATAATCTAGGAAAGTTCATTATCGTCAGGGTAATAAATCTGCAGTCCCAAGAGGCCCCTAAAGGTAACAATTTGTCATTGTGGCTATGAAATATGTGGACTTTTCTGTGTTTTTATAAGCAGATGACCACATGTAGAAGCTAAGGATATTTTCCCCCCTATGTTTTAGGTAATTATTTCTTAAGGGCAACAGCAGTTTTCTCCTCACTATGCAGTAGTTCTATTGGAGAGGAACTTTCTCTCCTTAATTGAATTGTGTGATACATCAGTTCATCTCTGCAAAAAGATGGTGACTGCTGCTTTTATATCATTCATAACACTTCCCTCTATTGAGTAGTGAGCCTAGAAAAGGATTTTGCAGAGGTGCCCACGATATTCATTTAGTACATCATATTTATTAATATAGTATGCTTAATTAAACTGCCAAGGAGCTTCTTCATTTTGACTATCATTTTGATTTAAATAAAGTCTATTCTGGTTGACATATTGCAACCAGAAAGAAATCAAGCTGAAACCTGTACTTACAAAAAAGCCTTTCTTTCATCTGCCAGCTGGATTATAAGAGTATGTGTATTAAATATTAAGTATTTTACAAAGATAAGTTCTCTTAAATGAGTAAAAGTTATCACAGACACTCTTAAACTATTTTTGACAAGAGATTAGATTTTAGATTTGGTTAAAATACTATCCTACCTTGCTGATCTTTTTGGGAAATAAATTTTTAAAAATTTCAAGAAATAAATACATAAATTGTTTTTTCCAGAAGTTAACCCTGAGTACAGATTGCAGATCATTTGAAAATTGCACTTCCTTCCCTTTTCCTAATTTATTTCAGTTGCTTGGATTTTCTCATGGAATTAACGTTTCCCTCTCTGCGCAGTTACATAAGCTTGCTCTTCTAAGCATGAAAAATATTACCCGTCTCAGCACTTAGTAAAGTGGACTTTTACTTGAAGGATTTCTGATTTTAGTGTCAGAGTACATGACTAGAGGCAGATGAACAATTGCTCACCATTTGTAGCCACTGAATCTCTATAATTTTTAAATGCCTTTTGAAAGCTAGATCTTCAGCTCAAAAGCATGCTTTTGTGTTAGAAATCTTTTAGTGAACCAGTTCCTCAGGTCATAGCCTTCCAAAGCCCTGCTGTTCTTTCCTCAGGATAAATTGAATTGTATGTTACCAGTAATAATGCCACTTCATCTCAAAGAAAATTGAATTAAGTAATGTAAGTCCAGGTTGCTGGAAACTAGATGACAGAGGGTTTTGAATTCCATGCAAAAGGTCCGTCAGCTGAGGCTCCATGACAAAATGCCATGTAGACTAGGTAGTATAACAAAAGAAATTCATTTTCTCACAGTACTAGATGATAGAAGTCACAGACCAGGGTGCTGCCGATCTGGTTCCTGATGAGGGCTCTCACCTAGTTTGTAGACAGCTTCCTTCTTGCTGTGTCTTCACATGGCAGAGAAAGTGAGCTGTGGGGTCTGTTATCATCTTATAAGGTCACCAGTACTATCAGATTATGGCCTTACCCTTATAGGCCCTTTATAGGTCCTTACTCCGACTTCAGCTGCACTAGAGATTAGGGCTTCCCAAATTTGAGGAAGACACAAATATTCAGTCCATTGGCTCAGTGCCCGTAGCACAGTGGTTACGGCGCCGGCCATATGCACTGAGGCTGGCAGGTTTGAACCTGGCCTGGGCCAGTTACACAGCAATGACAACAGCAACAACAACAAAAAAATAGCCAGGCGTTTTGGCGGGCACCTGTGGTCCCAGCTACTTGGGAGGCTGAGGCAGGAGAATTGCTTGGGCCAGGAGTTTGAGGTTGCTGTGAGCTTTCACACCACAGCACTCTACCAAGAGCTGTGAGACATAGTGAGATTCTGTCTCAAAACAAACAAACATTCAGTCCGTAGTCTAATTACCAAGGACTATTCAGCCCCCAGTAGCCTGTCATACCTGCCTGTGTCTCTTCCCCCATCCCCCCCATCACAAACACTCAGATATGGATTATTTTTTCAGATACTATTTTTGTTCAGTATTTAACTATCTCGTAAAATAATGAATTATAAATGATATTTGCCCTTGGAAATGTAGCTGTGCCTTAACTGACTGGCCCTAATTGACTTTGGAGGACTAGAGGATGCCTTCTCTCTTGAGAAAGATGGTGAAACGTGGTGGGTAGCAAATGCTATCTGAGTTAAATAGCTTTGAAGAAGCCTGGTTCTAGTTGGTTTCAGTCAACTAGAGTCAGTCAACTAGAGTTGTTTTCCAGTTCTCTATCATTTCACAATTGTCTTGGAGAAAAATTATTTTTTTGTATTTACTTGGTAGCAATATTGAGTTACCATTTTGTGAATCATTAAGGCATTTTAAATCATCTCCACTCTCTTTTGTTTTGGTTTCTTTCAGGTTGTTTGAAGGACGTTCATCAAGGAAACCAGAGAAACTTAAAACTCTCCTCTGCTACTTTAGAAGAGTCACGGAGAAAAGTAAATTCCTTTCCTTCTTACTGTAATTTTTCTTGCTGATGGAAACAGTTCAAATCAAGTGATATGTGAGGAACATTTTGTGTTTAAAGTATGCCTTCTTGCCCTAATCACATTGAAACAGTAATATTTTGACATTATCACCTAGATTTTATCCGTATGTTGTGTATATACATAAATGTATGCTATTAAAATGTGTATGAGTTTTTTTTGTTGTTTGTTTTTTGTTTTGAGACAGAGTCTCACTGTGTTGCCCTCAGTAGAGTGCCATGGCGTCATAGCTCACAGCAACCTTAAACTCTTGGGTTTAAACGATTCTCTTGCCTCAGCCTCCTAGTAGCTAGGACTACAGGCGAGTGCCACAATGCCCAGCTATTTTCTTTTTTTGTTTTTAGGAGGCCCGGACTGGGTTCGAACCCACCAGTCCCGGAGCATGTGGTCCATGCCATAACCCTTGAGCTATGGGTGCCCAGCCTGTGTATGAGTTTTAGATACTCTGAAGTCAGACCCATATTTTCTGAAACCTGTAATATGTGTCAAAGGATTTTCATGGATAAAAACAGTAAATTAATACTTTCAAAAGAAAATATATTGACCAGGAAATACATTTTGGATGTTCTTTATTTAAATAAATATTAACTAGTTTACTTGCATAGGTCAACTAATGCCTTGTTTTCCTATTCTACCCCCGAACATGTGGCCAGCGCCCTAACCATTGAGTTATGGGTGCCCAGCCTGTGTATGAGTTTTATATACTCAGACCCAAGTATGGGTCTGACCTCAGAGCCCATTGTAGAGTTCTTATGAAACTGCGTTGTACTAAGTGTTTACCTGTCTGATTTCATCTGTTGGATGAAATCTTAACTGTGTTGCTTTCCCAGACCTAGTAGCAGCACCTGAGGCAGAAATAGTAAAATGTTTAACAAATGCTGGTGATGACTAGCTGATAACAGACTGCTTAGTATCTAAGGAGCTGAATGACTGTGGTCAGGTTTCTTAACTCCTCTAAGCTTCAGTTTTATAATCTGTGAAATAAAATAATAATAATTACCTCATAGGGTAGTTATATATATATATATTTTTTTTTTTTTCTTTTTTGCAGTTTTTGGCCGGGGCTGGGCTCAAACCCTCCACTCTCGGCATATGGGGCTGGTGCCCTACTCCTTTAGCCACAGGCGCCACCCGGGTAGTTATAGATATTAAATAAGATGTATGTATAATGGGCTTGGTGCCTGTAGCTCAAGCGGCTAAGGCACCAGCCACATACACCAGAGCTGGCGGGTTCAAATCCAGCCCTGGCCAGCCAAACAACAATGACAACTACAACCACAACCAAAAAATTGTTGGGCGTTGTGGCAGTCCCCTGTAGTCTCAGCTACTTGGAAGGCTGAGGGAAGAGAATCGCTTAAACTCAGGAGTTGGAGGTTGCTGTGAGCCATGATGCCACGGCATTCTACCCAGGGCAACGGCTTGAGGCTCTGTCTCAAAAAAAAAAAAAAAAGGATATATGTGTAATAAATGTTCGCTATTATCAGTAGCCTTTCCTATCCATTAATTATCAGGAAACCCAGACACCTCAAAAATTTCTTGTGCTGGCTCAGCACCCGTAGCTCAGTGGGTAGAGCGCCAGCCACATACACTAAGGCTGGTGTGTTCGAGCCCAGCCCCGGCCTGCTAAACAACGACAACTGCAACCAAAAAATAGCCGGGCATGGTGGCAGGCGCCTATAGTCCCAGCTACTTGGGAGGCTGAGGCAAGAGAATCGCTTAAACCCGAGAGTTTGAGTTTGCTGTGAGCTATGACATTACAGCACTCTACCAAGGGCAACATAGTAAGACTCTGTCTCAAAAAAAAAATTTCTTGTGCTAAGTAGGTCAGGACAGCCTGGTCAAGTGAAATGAATTCTTTTCAATTCTGGTCATACAGCTTGTGAGATTTTCTTAAAACATGTCTGTGAATCGTTTTCAGGTCATTTTTCTTATGTCCTTCTTTTAATCTTCTTACATTGCAATGTACTTGGCATTTTCCCTCTTAAATATATTGCTATTGGACATTGTTAAATTTTTGGAAATAAATCAATTATCAGGATTTTGGTATTTAAGGAGAAAATTATATGCTTTTTTGATAGGAAAGTATTTATCTCGTTAGCTTTGGCATTTTAGTTGTGCCCTGTACTGAATGAAATGTAAAAAAAAAAAAGCAGGATCATTCAGGCCTATGAAACATAAAATCTAATTAGAATTTATAATGATTTGTTAATGACTACTTTTTTATTTTTTATTTTGCTATTCTAGATCTAAATAGAATTATTATTACTAAGCAATTCAGAGTTTACTTTTTTGTCCTGGGAGTTAAGTCATATATGTCTTCTTTGAAAGCTAACTTGCCTTTCTAAGTTTTAGGATTTCAAATACTTTGAGAAAAAGGCTGAAAGTTTGTTTTTTCAACCAGAAATATATAAGCTATCAAATTGAAGAAATAAATTATAATTAGACATTTATTTTCTGGATTTTTTACTTGTGTGGTAGTTTAGTTCTTTGTAGAAATACAGTATAATATTGTTCTAAGGTTTCATGATATAAAGCAGGGGTGTCCAACCTTTTTTTTTTTTTTTTTCCTCTGTCACACAGTGGAAGAAGAGTTGTCTTAGGCTACATAGTAAATACACAAACACTAACAAAAGCTGATTAGCAAAAAAAAAAAACTCTGTCCATCCGTTTCCTGATATCCAGCACCACAGATAAGCAAAAAAATATCCTTATGAAATCGGTGTGCAGGCTTTCAGGCTGCAGGTTGGATATCCCCAGTAAAGCTAACAGCTAAGGATACTAAAGGGAATTAGAAGTTTGCAGTTTAATGATTAGTCATAGAAGCTCTGGAGCCTATTAACTAGAGACTTCAAAAGCTTACTTTAAGGGCCACATTTCATCAAATCTGAGACCTCATAGATGGTAAAATGTGGCATTACATTATATACTTATAAAAAGGAAAAAAAAAAACTAGGGAGAGAGATTCTAATAGGAGACCTGTTGCAAAAAGTTGTTCCACCAAAGGTCTCTATCTTTAGTGTAGAGATAAATGACAAATTAACTTGGCCAGGCAGAAAAGGAGCAATAAAGAAACTCTCAAGTCTTAACCATGGTACTAGATAGAGCAAGGGGGAAAAAAAATCTCTTGAGAATTTGAATAACAGGTTTTAAGTTTCACATCTGGAGTTGTACTACCAGCATGGTCCACAAAGTCTTACAATAGAGGATTTAATACAGATGGTCTCAGGTTAGTTGTGTTCCCTGAGGATAGCAGAGACGGATGCATATCTTCTCTGGGAAAATTCAGCTTCCAGCTAGAACCCACAGCAAGATACCTCCATTATAAAAGATGTATTCGAGGACAGCGCCTGTGGCTTCGTGAGTAGGGCACCGGCCCCATATAAGAAGGGTGGTGGGTTCAAACTCGGCCCCAGCCAAACTGCAATAAGGAGTTGGAGGTTGAGGTGAGACTCTGTCTCTTAAAAAAATAAATAAATAAATAAAAAGATGTATTTCAATTTCAGAAATTTAATATGTGAAAAAAACATACCTTTTAGAATTGCTAAAATACTATTTCACTAGGAACATCTTTTCATATTGTTAAACATACATATTTTGAACTTGTAGTGAGGATTTTGAGAATAAAAAATTTTAAAGAACTTTCTGAATTAAATTCTTTTTGATAGAGTTTAAGATAAAGTATCATAGCAAGTATTTAAAAACTGATGATCCATATATAGTATATGTATGATTTAATTATAGAAAACTGATGATCCATATATAGTATATGTTATGATTTAATTATAACCAGAGTACCCTGTTCTAAGGTGAGAGGTACCTTCTTATGGAAGAAAGCTATCAGACCTGTGTTCTCAGGGCATTTTTATTAATAATTGCATCTAAAAAAAGCATGTCCTTCTGCCTTTTCTCCTGCTTTGACAACAATGTGAATTTCTCTTGATCTCACTTATATATAAAGAACATTTACTGTTCCTACTTCTTTGCTTAGTTACTGAATGATGAGATAGACAGTAGTTTCCTGTTAATAGAATCGCTTCTGTAATATTTGAATTGTTTGACTTCTTACTTGTGAGTTTTAAATATGCTGTCTATTTGTCTTAAAGTTAGATATCTGAAGACTGTTTTAAGGCCCACGTTAACAAAAAGTTTTGTTTTTGGCAACAGCTGCTCCAGATAATTTTGGAGTTTTTACTGCTTGAGACTGACAGAAAAGAAATGCAGAATTGTCCATAGGAATGAAATGATTGTCAGGCTTTCATTGGGCTTTACACCATTATTACTAATAATTCTTGACATCTCTCTTTTTTTTTTTTAAAGATCTTTCTTTCACTATTTTTTTTTTAACAGAAGAAAACAAATGGCATGACCTTTTTGTTTTGTTCTTTGATTTGAATGAAACTTGTGGCCAGCTGATTTATTTGTTCCTTTTGCCACTAGCTTAGACAAAGTAAATCAGACAAAAAAGAATGTTATCTTCTAAAATTATTGATTGCATTAATAGTATTTTACTTTGATCCTTACAAATCTCTTGCTCTTTGGAAAATGTGTCATCTTTCTTTTCTGAACTCTTAGAATACAATAATTCCTCCTTCAGCCAAGCCACTTACTAATATGTAGAGTGAGTGCATATTATCTTAGTCTAGGATTTAGCTTTGCTAACTCCAAACACCACACCAGTGATTTCCATTCCTAATCTTAAACATTTACTTTACCATAGAGCACATAAGTGTGTATCTGTTCACCAGTCTTTGAGTGTAGGGTTAAGACTTTTCTTTGTAAAGAAGTCTACAAATTGGAAATCAGTGTTGTCTTTATTGCATAAGCTATACTAATTATTCATTCTTTTTAATAAAAAGTGTATTTAATTTAAAAACCAGCACTCAGATCTTACTGTTTGCTGCTGTTACTTGTATAGTTTTGGTTAGTGGTCTTTGTTTGTTTGTTTGTTTGATTAGTGGTCTTTTTATAGAAGGGATTCCTAACGAAAGGATAGTATTATGTTAAATCAATATTGTTGTATTCCAACTCTAGGCTGGGTGTTTCCTAATTAGTTTTATAGCCATTGTTAGATCCATTCTTTTGCTGAATGTGTTTATAATTTTTTCAAAATTGAAACTTATTTTGGGTGTGTTTTTCTTTTATTGCTTTTTTAGAACCTACTGGGTTGGTGACATTTACAAGACAGAGTCTTGAAGATTTTCCAGAATGGGAAAGGTAATAATAATAATCATAGACCCTTAAAATTAGAAGGACTCTTTTTACCATGAAAGGATTCTATTTTACAGCCCTGGAAAGGTGGTTTCCTACCCAGGGAGTTTCTTCTCTTAAATGATCCCTTGATGGCTTTCACTGATAGAAAATTTAAGGCTTTTTAAATCAAAGTCTACAACCCTTAACTTCTACCATGTTGTCTTGGTTTTGTCTTCTGAAACAAAGTCCGAATTAAGGGGTTTTATGTGTGAAAACACTAACATGAAATGTTTTACGAATATTTAAATGTTTCTCCTTATCCTATTTTTCGGCTAGTATTTGTATTTTACGGAGGACAAAATTGAGAAAAGTCTTTTTATTAAGGTAAAACATAAATAGTAATTGTCCAGAATTTGTCCAAGTTTCAAGAATTTTGAAGTTTGGCAGTCCACATTTATAGTAGAACCTCCATAGTTGACTGCCTCCCTACTTGGACCACCTCCGTAAGCTGACCTAATTTTCATAGACTGTACATGCACCTCATGTACGTATCAGTGCAATGGGTCTGGTTCCTCATATTGACCACCTCTGTATGCTGACCAGTGTGTTACAGTCCTGTGGGTGGTCAGCTTACAGAGGTTCTACTGTACTATTTGTAAATTACATTAAGTGGCTAATTCACTGGTTTTTTTTTTTTTTTTCATTTATCAGAAAATATTGGGGACAATAATAACAAATGTGAGTTAATTCAGACTTATAAAATCCCTAGTGCCCCTGAAATAATTAACACATTTCCTAATCTAGAGCACATCCCCAGCACAATTAAAGAAATGCGAATCAACCTTTTAAATATATGTGAGGACATAATTAGGCATACAGACATATATTTTGGGCGTGTGTTCATGTTAACCAATATCTCCCATTTTTACTTTCTAACAATTTTGACATAGTTTGTAATTGTTTTGTTTGGAATTAGTGATGAAGGGAAATCACTGTTAGAGGAAGTTAACTTGAAGGGCTATTTGCTTAGGTGGCTTTCCTGTTGTGTTTTCATCATCAAAGATGTTTGTGAAGTGAAAGAGAAAGAAACTTACTTCAGGAGGCTAATTGCATGGTCGAGATGATTATTAATAGAGGGAAGTGGATAAAAGATTGAGCAACCTGAAGTGAGAGAGAGAAAAAAAAAAAACCTGAGTCCAAATGAAGAGACTGTGTGCAGCATTTTGGAGTGATGGCGTATTTGAGATGAGAGGGACCCCGGAAGTCATCTGGCCCCACTGCCTGCTAAAAATATCAATCAGCTCTGTAATACCTGCAACAGATGGGAGGCTGGACAGCTTTAGGGATGGGAAATTCACTGTTTCACTGTAGCCTGTTCTATCATTAGTTGCTTGTGTTATTATTTCACAGCTTCGTTCAGTGAAGACATCTATCTTCTTCATTTCTGGTTCTTCCTTTCAGAGTTACAGTAAATCTAGTTGCTAATTTTCTTCAACAGCTGACTCTCCTTCATGTGTCTTAAAAATGCCTTCTTGACCTACTCCCTCCTTTAACATTGCACACATGTCCATACTAAACTTAATCATTTATTCTATTTTGCCTATAACATGGGTACTAAACCCTTTATCTCTACTCTTGCCATACCCCTGTTTATTATTCCTGCTTCAAATATGGTGCCTATAACTAAAAGTAACATTCTGCTGTGTCATCTGGCCAGACCAGAGGACAGAGGATTGTTTTTCTTTGCTCTTCTATTAGTCTCTACAGGAATGCCTATGTTTTGTTCCTGTCACTTTGGTGTAGATTTTAGGGATCATTCTGAGGGCTTACTTTTAATTCAGCCAGGATCTCTACTTTGCTTCTGGCATTCATTTGGCACTAATGTCAAAAAACCATATAGGAAAGACTGGCAAGGCTGCTGTGTCAATGAGATAAAGTAACTTCACCCCTAATTAAAACCAACTTGTTCCCTTAACTTTGACCAGCAGAATTTGACTGGATACTTTTTCTAATATTTTTATTTCATTGATCTCTTTTTTTGTTTTAGCTGCTTCATAAGTGAGTTGGAGAATGTAATTAAAATCAATCTCCCAGACCCCACAGAACCAGAAACATGCATTCACTTAAAGAGGGAGGATGAAGAAGAGATGAGGATTGTTGGTGTTCCAAGAGTAGGGGCTAATTGGGTGCCAGGAACTTAGAGGCTTTTTTTGAAATTCCAAGTTTCTGGCATGTTATGTAACCCTTTGATTATCTTACCCCAGCTAAGTTAATCACAGAGCCAGAATCATCTACTTCTGTGATTCCTGGGGCAGGGGGTTAGAGGATTTGCTAAGACTAGAAAGAGAGACCTATTAGGAAGTTGGAGGATGCTTCAAAACAAAACAGTTTCTAGCAATTTTTTAATTTTATTGAGAACAGTACTATAAAGTTGCCATCTTCAGTCATGGGGAATAGATAACAGATGGAATTTCTGTTTTAAAGTCTGACTGATAGCCTAGAAATTTTTGGATTATGATTCTTTATGATTTCAGTAGTATCCTCACAGGTGGTCTCTCTCTGAATAAAAAGACTGGGGAAGCCACATACAACTGAGCTGGCGGGTTCGAATCCAGCCCAGGCACACCAAAACGACAATGACAGCTGCAACCAAAAAGTAGCTGGGTGTTGTGGTGGGCACCTATAGTCCCAGCTACTTGGGATGCAGAGGTAGGAAAATCGCTCGAGCCCAGGAGTTGGAGGTTGCTGTGAGCTGTGATGCCACGGCACTCTATCCAGGGTGACAACTTGAGGCTCTGCCTCAAAAAAAAAAACAAAAAAGAAAGACAAAGACTACGAAAAAAAAGAAGTTAAAGAAAGTCAAACTTACGGTACTGCTTTCAATAAGAGATTGAGAAGTAATTTTTCTAGAAGTATATATAGTATACTGGTTAAGAGCTTGAACCATTGAGTTAGGTTACTTAGGTTCAGATCTTTGCTTCTTTATTTATTAGGCTTGGGCAGGTTACTTAAATTTTCTGTGCTGTCTTCCCAGCCATAAAAGGAGATAATAATAGATTTGTTGTGAGGATTAAATGAATTAATACAAATAAAGCTCTTAGAACCTGTTCAGAGTTTCCTTTTGAGTTGAAGATTATTAGCCTATTGGGATGGATTTTTACTAGAAATGTATTTGGATTTATTGAAATCAAGAAAGGAAGCAAGCAAATCTGAGTAAATAGTGCTTTACTAGTTAGCACCCCTAAATTACTTTTTAAAAAATATTACTACCTCCCCTCGACAAAAAAAGGTAATTGCCACCTTTTTATACATTAGGAGTTTGAATCTCATCTGTTACATTTATTAAAATTCATATTTTTTATTCAATAAGTGATCAGGAAAAAAATTTATTAAGAAAAAAATGATCACATGCTAGTAGTACAGTGAAATTTGTTTTTAATAATAATGTAAACCAGATACATACCTCAGTGACCATGGTTGTAAAGGAAAGGAAATAATTGTGCTGGGCATTGCCTGTGGCTCAGTGGGCAGGGCACCAGCCACATATACCAAGGGTGGCTGGTTCAAACCCGGCCCCGGCCAAACTACAGCAAAAAAATAGCCATGTGTTGTGGCAGGCGCCTGTTGTCCCAGCTACTTGGGAGGCTGAGGCAAGAGAATCGCCTAAGCCCAGGAGTTGGAGGTTGCTGTGAGCTGTGTGATGCCACGACACTCTACTTAGGGTGACAAAGTGAGAGAGACTCTGTCTCTACAAAAAGAAAAAAAAAAAGAAAAGAAGAAAAGAATTATGCCTTCTGAATGACTTACTGACATTAGGTTCATTTGTCAACCCCATTCATACAAAAATTCCATAAATCAGATTTTGTGTGTCTTGTATTTTCATTAAGACACACACTGCCTCCTTAAACACAGTTATCAAGCTAGTAAAAATAGAGCCCATCTGAGAATCATATATGATTTATTGCCAGTTTTTCTGTATTTTTCCTTAGGTTGCAACTCTAGTATAATAGACTTTAATTTTTTATATTTTGAGAAATTTTTAACTATTTTAAAAAAGAGAGAAACTTTGATATTTAAAGGTTTGTGTTATCCCATTTTAATTTAAATAGATATATATTTGAAAAGAAAAGTTTGGGAGGATCAATATCAAGAATGTTAACAAGCTCGGCACCTGTGGCTCAACGGGCTACGGTGCCAGTCACGTACACCTGAGCTGGCAGGTTTAAATCCAGCACGGCCAAACAACAATGATGGCTACAACCAAAAAATGACTGGGCGTTGTGGTGTTCGCCCGTAGTCCCAGCTACTTGGGAGGCGGAGGCAAGAGACTCACTCGAGCCCAGGAATTGGAGGTTGCTGTGAGCTGTGATGCTACAGCACTCTATCCAGGGTGACAGCTTGAGGTTCTGTCTCAAAAAAAAAAAAAGAATGTTAACAAGCCATTTATGGCTTTTGAGATTTGGGGTCTGTTTCAATTATTTTTTTAGTAGCTGTGTTTTCAGATTTGTAGTGAATTACTTGTCATTAGAAAAAGATAAGAGATTTGAGATGGTTTTATCTTGAGTTTCAGAATTAAAAACAATTTTAAAACATATGCTTAAAAAAAGAATGAGGGAATATCTTTTTATATTGTAGGTGTGAAAAATCCTTGACACGATTGCATGTCACTTATGAAGGCACCATAGAAGGAAACGGCCGAGGCATGCTACAGGTAGGTGTATCTCAGTAGTATCTCTGTGCTTAGGGCCGTCTCTTGTCAAGCTTCTGACAGCAAAATTTGAAAAGCTGTTTATTTGTCTGCTGAACTGATTTAATGCAAAGAAGCATGATAGCAGAATGGAGAAAAACAGCAAACAGATCACTTTGACAGCCTTGGTAATGTTATTTGCCAGTGTGTGCCCTCTGTTTCTTACATGTGCGTCTTTAAGAAACCTTTGACAGAAAATCCCAAGATCTGGACATCAGTCCTCTTGGTTCAGACATTGATTGTAGGTTGACAATGGAGGAAGTTCCCAGAGTATGATCTTGACAAGCTGTCACCAGGCAGTTTCGTTTTTATTTTTAAAGACACTTGCTGTGCCCCAAATGATAAGCTTGAGATGTTTTTCTGCTACCAACAGCATTGTTTAAGTCTAGGAGACAGACATCTAAAACTGATTGATTGGAAAGACCTCTCTCCCGTCATATAACAATTGTAGGCATGTGAGCTAGCTGTGCTTGCTAGTCCCCTTTTTTCCCTGAAGGAGTAGGCAATTCTGTCCGTCCCTCAGTCATTATTACCTATCTGTTTGTTACTGCCTTTACTTCTAAAAAGTGTTTTTGGAGAAAAGAGTTAACACTCATGTATTTAGCTTTAAAATGTTATAGTAACACTTAACCTAATCTTGTGATTTATAGTTGTTTTTTTGAATTCGCTAATTAGAGACAAATGTTAGTGTTTTGTGTTCTTATCCCATTTGTAGGACCATTGTGAACTTAGTTTTCTTTGATAGAAGCTTGTACACCATCTCATTTATGCTGGTAATAGCTGATTTTTTTTTTTCTTAGCTCCTTATTTGATGCTTATATTGGGACAGAAGATAGAGAAAGCAGTTGCCTGCAAAAGGACTGGTTTCTTTGAAATTTTAATGTTATTAAAAAGTGACTAGACTGAGTATAGCTTGTTATTATATACATATGTTCCAAATGACCAATCAAACTGAGATTCTTTTTAGAATGGTGTTTTATTTGGAAATATTAGTAATTAAAATCTTCAAGGAGGCAAATTATGTTTAGTTTTAAATCACCATCTTCCTGTAGTTATTTGAGTATAGAAACAAAAATACTTAGGTTAAGTTTGTCCTGTACTTAGCTTTGGTGAAAACCAAAGTAAAAATATTTTAATTTGCATTTAATCACATGCTTTTTCTTCTATTTAAAAATATGACTTTAAAATAGCTTAAGTATTGTTTCAGATGACTATTATTTTTTTCCTCCACATTCTTTTTTTTTTGGCCAGGGCTGGGCTTGAACCGGCCACCTCCTCCATATGGGGCTGGCGCCCTACTCCTTTGAGCCCCAGGCGCCGCCTCCACATTCTTTTCACGATGAAGTTTGAGAAAAGAACTTGGATGAACTGAGGGATTCTTAATACACATGAACTAAACAAAGCTACTACAAAACTATTTAACACCCCAGGAATGCTGACCTTTATTATAATAGAATTCAATAAGGAATTATTTAATAACAGGCTAAGTCAGCATCCTCCCCACTTGCCTGGAATATATTACAGGTGAAATGTGAGATGTCGGTAGATTAAAAGAATACCACAAAGGCTTCTAGCCCTATTCATTGTTCTCCCTACTCATGCCATGTCCCCAGGAGATCAGGGAATATTGTATTGCAGCGCTGCACATTTCCCTGTGTAGCATGTAAATTACATTATGCTGAATGGCAACAAAAACAAACCCTCTAAGGAATGTTATCATTTCTCTCTTTTCATCAAGTTATAATTCAGAAGCTGAGTAATTTGAACAAGTAGCTTTAAAGTAAAGAGACCTGGAAATGACTGACTAAAATAAAGACGCACTTACATGCTTGTTTTCATGTACTGGAACAGGTTTCTCACCTGCTATAGAGAGCCTCTTATTAGGAACTTTCTTAAGTTAGAGAACCTTTTATTAGGAACTTTGGTTTTCTAAAAGACCTCTGCTTTTAGAGGCTTACTGAGTTTAGTATATTTATTTCTGTGCCTCCCTTTCAAGTAAATAATAGCACCCACATTGAGTGTATCCATGATCACTGTGAAGGTAGTACCTAAATTGGACAGAGCTTAGGTACCTTTTATTCTAGTTATGTACCTTATTCCAGTACTAATTAAGTTAGGCCTGTCTCAAATCTTACCTGTTTATCACCTATATTCACAATGCCATCACACTAACAGGCTCTGAGCTAATCTCTCAGTTCTCAAGTGCAGTACTTTTTCTTTGCTGGGTCTCCTCTCTTTCCTTTCCTTTACCGCTGCCCTGTTTGAGTCCTAAGTAATGCTTATCTAAAGTATTTAATAGTCACTTAAACAGCCTCTTTGTTTTTAATTTTATACTTTTCCAGCTTATTCTTTCATCTGTAGCCTGAATTACCTTCCTAAAACATAGGTTCGATTGTTACTTGACTCTTTCCCAGAATCTTCAGAAATAAAAATTCTGTACACTTCAGACCACTTCATCACCTTCTACATATTCTATATTGCAGTTAGACCTGGGAAATCTGATCTCTGATATGGCAGATCCTCTCATATGGCAATTTGCGTTGGGTTTTTTCTCTTTGTCCTTGTGTAGCTAATCCCTCAGTCTACCTGTCAGCTAAGTCTTGATTGAATGCCTCGTCCTCTTGTAAAGCTCTCCTGCCTTCCTCCCATGTTTTAATTTTAGTTAATTATATTATTGGGAGGTATTGAATACATATTAGTAAGTTCTTTAATAAAATCATCTTATCATTCTGCTTTTATGCCTGACTCCCATGTAGATTACAAATGCTGTGAGGCCTGGAACCACACACATCATTGTATCCCATGGTCCCAGCACAGTGCTCAGTAAATATTTATTGAATTGAATAGTTTAAGTCATGAATCCCCTGTGCCCAAAGACCTCATGTGCACTAGCTAACTAATTCTATTCAATAGCCTATTTTCACCAAATATTATTTTTCTATATAAGCTAACATGTAACTCTGTGTTTCTAGTGTTGATTTTAGTATTCCAGAATACAAACCCAAACACAGGATTCTCTGTGGTAATTCATTTCAAACACTTGTAAGTGGTATATTTTTGTATTTTCCATTATGTAATACATAGTTCTTCTGTGATGAAAGAAGATTACTTTGCCTTTTATTTAAAAATTCACATATTGGGGCAATGCCTGTGGCTCAGTGAATAGAGTGCCGGCCCCATATACCGGAGGTAGCTGGTTCAAACCTGGCCCTGGCCAAAAACTGGAAAAAAAAAAAAAGTTCATCATAAGTTCAACAAAAAGAAAAAAATCACATATTTTTACTTACTGAAAGATTCGTATTCTTTACTATTTTATTAAAATAGGCTTCAGGTTATTTAGAGTCACTTGCTTTACAGAACATGAAGAAGTTTTAAAATCTTATATTTTGCAACAGTTTGAAAGTATATAAGCCTTTCTTGGAGTACTTAGTAAATTCCTGTTTGCTTGTGTGTATGATTAAGTATGTACACAAGTTGTACATATGTGTGTGATCCAATTCCTCAGGTAGAATAAGCTAAATAAAGATGAATGCCATTTCTTACATGTCACTACATGAGGCCTGGCATGGTGTTGGACACATTGGAGTGCCCAGTGAGTTTCAGACATGCTGAAATAATGCTGGAAGGTTGGCTTTGCTTTCTCGTGAGGATTGTCTAACTCCTGTATTTGGAGGTTGGGGATCCCATCATAGTACTCCATATAAAGCTGATGTTTAGTTTCAAACTAAGTTGGAAATACTAATTTAGTTGAACCCTTGCAGTTTTACTGAGTTTTCTTCCTTCCTTCTTTCCTTTGCTATATTTTTTGAAAATAGTAATGTTTACACATTTAAGGGTTTGGTGTTGAATTTAGAGAGACAAGCATTCCATCACTTTATTTTTCTAATAAGATTGAAAAAGGTTACACCTAAACTGTACGTTACTAAACTGCTTAATTCTTTAAGGCAAGTGTTTGATTGCCATAATATATAAGAAAGGTATAATTATCTTCAAATCATGTGAAACACATAAAGGAAAATTAAGTAGTAAATGTGGGCAACTGACCTTAAAACCTTTTCACATAAAGACTACCTTTGATTTGTGGCCCGGGTTGGGGGGGGGAGGGGTACAGACAAAGGGTATGAAACAAGAATTCATGTAATAAATAATATTTTGCCTAAAAGCTTCACTTTCCAGGTTCCTTTTATGGTTTGGAGATCCAAAGAAATATGGAGAGATGTTCACTGCAATGAGATGGAGAGAGTGCCAGGATATAAGCAATTATTACCTGCCCTTCTCAGGAAGGTTGCTAATTTGGGGATTGATTTTTTTATGACAGAGGAAAAGACGATTAGAGTTTAGAGGGCCTGTGCTTCTTTATCATCTGTGTAGGTATTTTAGACCAATATTTAACATGCCATATTTTCCAAAATAGGTGGATTTTGCAAATCGCTTTGTTGGAGGTGGTGTAACCAGTGCAGGACTTGTACAAGAAGAAATCCGATTTTTAATCAATCCTGAGTTGATTGTTTCACGACTCTTCACTGAGGTGCTGGATCACAATGAATGTCTTATTATCACAGGTCAGTTTGGGGAAATCTGGATAACAGTGTAGTTTGCCCCCATCTAAGATTAAGACTGTCTGTCATGAGGACTAGAGATCAACAAGGTATAACTTTCTGTTCCGTGAGCATTATAGTCCCAGTTTTTTTTTTCCAATTAATTTATACTTGCCTTTTTTAATTGCTACAGTATTATTTTCTTAAACTTTTTGGTTGTTTTTTTTTTTTTTTTTGAGGCAGAGTCTCAAGCTATCACCCTGGGTAGAATGCTGTGGTGTCATAGCTCACAGCACCCTCCAATTCTTGTGCTCTTGCCTCAGTTTTTCTATTTTTAGTAGAGATGGGGTCTCACTTTTTCTCAGGCTGGTCTCGAACTTGTGAGCTCAAGCAGTCCACCCACCTTGGCCTCCCAAGTGGTAGGAGTGCTAGAATTACAGGCGTGAGCTACTGCACCTGGCCTATTTTCCTAATCTTGAGTAAAACATTTTATTCCCTCCTTTTCTTTCTTGGCATCTTTATCTGAGGAATAGGGGACAGCATAGTGATATGCCTTTGAGTACATTGTCTACTGTCATTTTTTCATTACATTTTGAAAATAACTTGTTTCAATTAAAAATAGATTTTTTTTTCCTTTGGACACAAAGTCTCACTCTGTCACCCAGGGATTGAGTGCTATGGCATCATCATAGCTCACAGCAACCTCAAACTCTGGGGCTCAAGCCCAAGGTCCTCTTGCCTCAGCTTCCTGAGTAGCTGGGACTGAAGGTGCCCTCCACAATACTTGGCTAGTTTTTCTATTTTTTAATAGACAGGGGGTCTGGCTCTTTTTGCTTTGGCTGGTCTGAAATTCTTAAGCTCAAGTGATCCACTCATCTCAACCTCCCAGAGTGCTAGGATTATAAGCTCCTGGTCTTGATACTTCAGTATGAAGGCAGTATAAAGTTGAGCTAATTTCTATAGACTGGACATGCACCACACATACATATCTGTGCAGTATGTCTAGCTCCTTATGTTGACCACCTCTATTTGTTGACCTGTTTGTTACAGTCCATTGGGTGGTCAACTGACAAGTTTAACTGTATAAAAAGTGCAGTTACAGCATTTACAGAGAGTCAGTATAACAGTGAGCTTTATGGGAAAGAAATCAGTAATTTTATGTTTACCCGAATTTTTGATCTTAAAGGAAAAAGTATTATTATCTTAGTATTTCTCCTTGATTTTTTTTTTTTTTTTTGAGTTAATAGGGAAAGAGAGGGAGAATTTAGTCGAATTTATATTTTAGGTCTGATATAGACATTAAGCATTTTTTTTTCATTTAAGTTTCTTTAGACTAAGATATCAGTATGTCATAGTATTTTCTAGTGAATGAGCTAAGAAATATTAATAGCTCTTAAGAAACCCTTAATCAGCCACTATATTGTGAGTTGAGCCTTTTATTCAAGTGCCTAGAAGAACTTTCTTAGCTAAAAGCCATAATGTACCATCAGTTGCTGGTACTTTTTTTCCCTACAAAAGTGGAATTCTCATTTCATCTTAGAATAAGAATCTATTGTTGCTTTGAGATAGTGTGGGAGAATAAACATTCACCTGGGTTGGAGAATTTGGTTTATTGTCATTCCCAAAATAGGAGAAAAACCATTCCGTGTGAGTTGTAGCAAATGTGTGTACACAGCTGAATTGCTTCCAAAGAGGTATGTATCTGACAAGACTAAGACTCCAAGAACTTTTAAAGCCATGTTCTTTGCCTCTGATATATTCATAGGCAAATATATCTTCTGGGGAGTATCTTGTTTCTTTAAGTCTTGCTTTCAGGATTCTTTCTTTTGTTTTTGTCCTTGATCCTTGAACAGTTTGATGATGCTGCTTCCAGGTGTGGATCTCTTTGACTTTATCCTACTTGGAGTTCATTGAACTTCTTGAGTATTTAGATTAGGGTTGACCTAGGTTTTGGCAATTTTTTGTTTGTTTGTTTGTTTTTGGAGACAGAGTCTCAAGCTGTTGCCCTGGGTAGAGTGCTGTGGCGTCATAGCTCACAAAACCCTCAAACTCTTGGGCTCAAGAGATCTTGCCTCTCCTAGGTAGCTGGGACTGTGGGCCCAGCTGGATTTTCTGTTTTTAGTAGAGACTTGCTTTAGGGATCTTGCTTTTGCTCAGGCTGGTCTTAAACTCCTGAACTCAAGCAATCCACCCTCCTCAGTCTCCCAAAGTGCTAGGATTACAGACATGAGCCAGCATGCCTGGCTAAAATTTGATAAATTTTTTACCATGCTTCAAATATTTTTTATGCCCCTTTCTGTCCTCTTTTTCTAGGACTCTGAAATTATGTATATGTTGATGTATTTGATGTTGGTCTCTGGAGCTCTGTTTGTTTTTCTGCATTCCTTTTTTTTTTTTTTTTTTTAGAAAGAATCTAACTTTGTCCCCCTCAAGACTGCTATGGTGTCATAGCTCATAGCAACCACAAACTTTTGGGCTCAAGCAATTCTCTTGCCTCAGGCTCCTAAGTAGGTGTGAGGGACTACAGGTGCCCAACACAATGCCTGGCTATTTTTAGAGATGGGGTCTCACTCTTGCTCAGGCTGGTTTCAAACTCCATGAGCTCAGGCAATCCACCTACCTCAGCCTCCCAGAGTGCTAGGATTACAGGCATGAGCCACTATGTTTGACCTTTTCTTCAATCTTTATTCTTCCTCTTCCTTAGACTTTATAATCTCAATTAAGTATCTTCAAATTCACTGATTCTTTCTTCTGCCTGCTCTGATCTGCCCCCTCTGGTGGTTGCCAGGCTGCTTATTTTCATCATGATTATGAAAATTGTTTGGTTGTTAAGGCTACAGTGGAACTTGGGAGGGTGGGATGGGAATAGGGTTATGAAAACACCACAGAGTGTTGTTTTTCTTGTTCATCTACAAGATTCACCTGGTTTTCTTTGAATAAATACTCCCTGGATTGCTGCAAGCCTTTGGTTGTCTTCCAAAATTGATTCGTACTGTGATTCTCACAGTGTTCTCATAGTTTTTATGTAAGAGAGAATTTTAAGAGGTTTTTACTCCACCATTTTTGCTGATATCTCCTTATCTTTTGTAAACACCCATTGGTAAAGGGGCTTTCAATGAGCTATTACATATCATTTATTAATTATTATCCCTGTGATTGTGCTATTTGGGTAAGGTAAAACAAAAATTAAAATTTATTAATTGAATTTATGTGGGAAATTAACATTGGAACCTCAGCAAAAGAATTTCTTCTTGGATATAGCCTCAGTCAGCTGTTTGAAGCCAGTGACTGAAGTATTTCATCCAGAATTCTGAGATTATGATCCAAATTGTACTAAAATGGAAAGAGAACTAACCCCCTTCGTTCTCAAAATTTCCTCAACTCACATATTGGTTATCTATCTGCATTTGTTTATTATCATGTATAGGAAGGATATAGGTAGAGGAGCTTGAGAATGCAAGGAATTTCAGAACAAAAATTAAAATAAGCTGGCATAAATCTATTGTCGGGCAACTAAATACTTTGACTATTGGTCTCATACTATATTTGGGAGCTCAGAAAGCTTAGAATGTGACTGTCCCTATTATGTGGGTATATCAAATAATACTTGGATTTTTAATTTTTAGCAGTTATGCTATGTTTGAACTAAAAACTCATAAATATTTCATTAGTTTTTAAGATGAATGTACATCCTTGAAATAAAAAAGCTTGTCAAAATGCTGGCATTAAAATGTAAAGATAACTTGTTTTATTTGCTTCATTTCTCTTGAAAGTAGTAAGTACTTTGTCGTCTGCCATTAATGTTGCTGTGAATAAAGGATGTCATTTCCCTTGGGAATAAAGCAGGAATGTTAAAAGGAAAACATTAGGACATTTTCTTTTTTAAAAGATAGTTTGTCCTTGATCTAAAAAAGGATTAATGTGGTGTTTTATCAGGTCTCTAACTTACCTGCAGTCATTATAAAATGAATGGAAAATTGTAGATCCATGACTCACCTTCAGTTCTATGATTACCTCAGGCTAAGGACATTTGGGGTGACTTTTAACTCAGCATTTTTTCCCACATCTACTTAACTTTATTATAGTGCCTCCTAATTAATATCTGTGATGTGATGTTCTCTTAATGGAAATGGCCATTTCATCATCTATTTGATGTCTGGATTTCTGCCATCTCCCTCCTTAGGAGACTCTTAACCATGCTCTGCAATCTATCTGCCTGATCAATTTCATTCCTTCAGTGATGCATCCAGGCTCCGTGAGCTAATGGCTGTGACTGTGCTGCCTGAATTTGTAGAAGAGTTTGAGAAATTGGAAATAAATTAAATTTGTCATCATTGTGAGACATCTGGTTGGTATCAGACTTTTAAATGAATATGAAATAGGTCATGCAAACAGGCAAATACTTTTATCCAGACAATGTTATCTCAGTATTTACTGTGATCTTCCCTGGGGCAGCTATGAGTTAAAGCCTTTCAGTAAGTATGAATAGAGGAAAATAAATAAAACTTCAGTCTTCCCTTTACTTTTCTTTTTTCCCTTCTCTCATTTGTTCCTCTTCACAACATTCAGCAAAAATAACTTCAATACTAAAGGGGGTTAAGTAGGGGTGTGTGTGTGGGGGTGTTGTTGTTTCTATTTGGTGAGCACATAAAGGAGATGCCGAAATATGGAGCAGAGTATTCCTATATTTAACATAAAACTTACCCCTCTAGTGGATCAACTTGGCCCAGACATCACAACTCTTTACATCTTAGTGCCAGCAGAGCTGATAGAAATGACTACAAGTAGACACATTTGCTGGGGGCCTCTTACAGAATTGGTACTTGTCACCACAGAACAGCCCATTGGTAAATGACACCTGCTTATTGGGAAAGATCCAAATTCAGTTGGAGTTTTCCAAAAATGTCTGAAAATAAAATATTATATTTGATTGTGCTTTTCTGAATTTTTATTAATCACAAGAATTAAAAGAAGAGTGTTCTAACTACTGCATAATCACCACTGTATGAATGATGCTAATGAAAGTTGGGTAGATGGCTTTCATATAAACCTTTCCAAGGGCACAGTCCATTAGTAAATAGAAATTTTTTAATCTCCAAATAGTTTTTCTCATTTTCATTACGAACATTCATTCCTACTAAAAGAAAATAAGAATATTTCTTAGTACTATATCTAAAAACTCATAAAGTGGTCATGAAGTTTGAATAAGATTTTTATGGATTCCTTCTAGTTTTTTCCTTAAGTGAAGGTCTATCTTTCACCATGAAGTCTTATAGACCATGCCTAGAAAGCTATCACAAAGGTCTTTCAGTCTTCTCCAACAGGTTACCTTTACGTTTTCATCATAGTTCATTGTAATAAATTTCAGCATTAAACTAAAGGCATTTTTCACAGGGGACGGTGGTATCACTTTGAAAAATGTCTACTTAGAAAATGCATGATTTTTTTTTTTGTTTATTTTTGTTTGTTTGATTGTTTTTTGTACAGAGTTTCACTTTATCACCTTCAGTAGAGTGCCATGGCGTCACACAGCTCACAGCAACCTCCAACACCTGGGCTTAGGCGATTGTCTTGCCTCAGCTTCCCGAGTAGCTGGGACTACAGATACCCACCACAATGCCCAGCTATTTTTTGGTTGCAGTTTGGCCAGGCCAGGTTTGAACCCACCACTCGGCGCCCTTGGTATTTGGGGCTTGTGCCCCACTGACTGAGCCACAGGCGCTGCCCTTTTCTTTTCTTTTTTTTTTTTGAGGCAGACTCTCACTCTGTGGCCCTGGATAGAGTAGCATGGCGTCTTCATAACTCATAGCAGCTTCAGACTCTTGGGCTCAAGTGACCTCTTGCTTCATATTCCTGAATAGCTGAGACTGTAGGCACCCTCCACCACACCTGGCTGGTTTTTCTGTTTTTAGTAGAGGTAGGGTCTCACTCTTGCTAAGGCTGGTCTCAAACCCTTGAGCTCAAGCAAGCCACCTGCCTCAGCCTCCATTTTAATTTGTTAAGAACAAAAGCATTTGTATTTGCATTTTTGAGTTTTTGTACTTGAAGGAACTAAATCTAACAATCTTTTTAGGAAAGAAGACTGAAATCATACTAATTTGAAATAAAAAAACATGATAATAGATATTTTATATTTTTCAACCCACTTTCTCTGCAAAAGACAGAATAAGTTTTTTTTTTTTTGATAACAGGAAAAGTAAGACTTGTCTACTGTTAGGCAGAAACAGAAGATAACAGGAGTGTTCTTGACTGTCACGGTTCCTACTGGGCTAGTAGACCAGATTGCTTTTAACCATCATATAAAAAGGGTCACATGCCTTTGGTTTCTCTACCCCCTTACTAAGTACCAATACTGACTGCTTTATGGTTTTGTTTGCTTGTCTAAATTCTAAGAAATTCTATGAGATAAATCAAATAAGAGTTATTAACGACCCTGAGGTCACTTGGCTACTAAAGGTTTGTTTTGGGTTGCTCACGTGTCCTGATCCTGAGATGTTTGTTTTACCATGCCCTGTTGTCTCTATAGATGTGAAATTTTTTTTTTTTTTGGCTGGGATGGATTTGAACCCACCACTCGGCGCCCTACTCCTTGAGCCACAGGGCCCACCCTAGATGTGAATTTTTTATATGTGTCATTTATGTAGCACTTTCATACTATTTCTGCACTCATTTTAATCTCAGTTAGATGTATTTGCTCATTAATTACTATGTTTATTTAGCAAGTACTTACTCAATTTATAGTGTTTCATTATAAGATGGTAATAGAGTCATACCTTAACAATATAATCCCTGGCCCTTAAGAAGCTGTTGGTCTAATGAAGGAGTTAGATTACATTTTTTTAAATAGCTTTATTGAGTTATAATTAATGTACAGTAAACTGTATTTATATAAAGTATGGAGTTTCTACACCCATGAAACCATGTTTTGTACATGTTTTGGTTGTTTTCTTTTTATTGTTGAGTTTTGAAAATGCTTTATTGTTTATTTATTTATTTATTTATTTTTTTGTAGAGACAGAGTCTCAACTTTATCACCCTCAGTAGAGTGCCGTGGTGTCACACAGCTCACAGCAACCTCCAACTCCTGGGCTTAGGCGATTCTCGTCCCTCAGCCTCCCAAGTAGCTGGGACTACAGGCACCCCGCCACAACGCCCGGCTATTTTTCTGTTTTCCAGTTCAGCCAAGGCCTGGTTTGAACCCACCACCTTCAGTATATGGGGCCGGTGCCCTACTCGCTGAGCCACAGGCGCTGCCTAAAAATGCTTTATTTTGAATGTAATCAATTCTTTATCAGATATTTGAGGCACATATTTTCCTTCTTTTAATAGTGACATTTGACGAACAGATGTTTTTAAATTTTTTTTTTTTGAGACAGAGTCTCAAGCTATTGCTGTGGGTAGGTAGAATGCTGTGGCATCAGCAACCTCCAACTTGGGCTCAAGTGATCCTCTTGCCTCAGGATCTATTTTTTCTATTTTTAGTAGAGGGATCTCATCTTTGTGTTTTGCTCAGGCTGGTCTCAAACCCATGAGCTTAAGCTATCCTTCCGCCTTGGCCTCCCAGAGTGCTAGGATTACAGATGCCAGTCACTGCGCCCAGCCAATTTTAAATTTTTTAAATCGACTTTGTTTTTATTAACTCTGCTTTGGTTATAGTAGCTTTTTTTTTTTTTTGCAGTTTTTGCAGTTTTTGGCCAGGGCTGGGTTTGAACCTGCCACCTTCAGTATATGGGGCTGGCACCCTACTACCCTACTCCTTTGAGGCATAGGTGCCGCCCTGGTTATAGTAGCTTTTTGATAATTCTTTTTTTTTTTTTTTTTCTTGACATAGAGTCTTAGTATGTTGCCCTCAGTAGAGTTCTGTGGCATCACAGCTCACAGCAACCTCAAACTCTTGGGCTTAAACAATTCTTTTGCCTCAACCCCCCAAGTAGCTGGGACTATAGGCATCCACTACAGTGCCTGGCTATTTTTAAATTGTAGTTGTCATTGTTTGGTGGGCCTGGGCTGGATTTAAACCTGCCAATTCTGGTGTATGTGGCTGACTGGCACCCTAGCTGCTTTAGCTACAAGTGCTGAGCCAGCTTTTATTTTCTTTTTTTTGAGACAGAGCCTCAAGCTGTCACCCTTGATAGCGTGCTGTGGCATCACAGCTCATACCAACCTCTAACTCCTGGGCTCAAGTGATTCTCCTGCTCCGGCTCCCAAGTAGCAGGGACTACAGGTGCCCGCCATAATTGCCTGGCTATTTTTTGGTTGTAACCATTATTATTGTTTGGCAGGCCAGGGCTAGATTTGAACCTGCCAGCTCAGGTATATGTGGCTGGCACCTTAGCCGCTTGAGCCATAGGCGCTGAGCCCCAGCTTTTTAATAATTGTTAAAATTGGGTACTGTGAGTCTTCTAACTTTGTTTTTCAGGATTATTTTGGTGAATTTTAGTATCAGTTTTTCAGTGTTTATAAAAAAGTTTTCTGGAATTTTAAAATAACTGGTTTGAGGCTCAGCACCTGTAGCTCAAGCGGCTAGGGTGCCAGCTACATACACCAGAGCTAGTGGGTTCAAATCCAGCCCTGGCCTGCCAAACAACAATGGCAACTGCAACAAAAAATAGCCGGACTCTGTGGCAGGTGCCTATAGACCCAGCTTTTTGGGAAGCTGAGGCAAGAGACTCACTCAAGCCCGAGAGTTTGAGGTTGCTGTGAGCTGTGACGCCACGGCACTCTACCTAAGGTGACAGTTTGAGACTCAGTCTCAAAAAAAAAAAAATAAATAATAAGTAAAATAACTAGTTTGAATTTGTAGGTCTATTTGCAGCAAATTAACATTTTAACAATATTTAGCCTTTGAGATACAAATAAGATATATCTCTCTGTTAATTCAAGTCTTTAATTTTTTTCAGTAATATTTTATAGTTTTTATTGTGTATGCCTCTTCCACATTTTTATCAGATTTATCCCTAAGTATTTAATAATTTTTGTTGCTATTGTAAATTTTTTTATTTTTTAAATTTTATTTTCTAATTGTTCATTGCTACTGTGTAGAAATACAGTTGATTTTCAGATTATAGCTTAATATGTTAAATGTGCCTATAATGATAGGTGTAAGGTACTGTGAGACCATAGAGAAGGAACAGGCAGCTCTACTTAAAAAGTCAAGGAGAGCTTCACAAAAGAAACAATATGAGTTTTGTAATAATTTTCTTGATTTGTAGCAGGAGATCTTGCCCAAAATCTGGATGAATTTATAGTTATTAAAAATTAAAGTATAAATTAAAATTATTTTTAAGTTCCCTATAAAGACATACAAATATTATGTACCCATAATAATTTAAAAGAAAACAAAAAGAACAAGAAAGAAAAAAGAATTCTCTTATAAAACCTAGGAAAATTAACAGTTCAATAATGTCATGTGATCAACAGTCAGTGTTCATGTTGCAGCGTGAGATGGAGCCACAACACTGGCGACTGAGAACCCCCGTCAGGGACTCGTGCTGACTGCCTGGGGTCCGGCAGACAAAGGGAGGAACAGAAGACAGTATTGACCTATAGCGAGGCAGATAGGCACCACCTCAAACTGAATTCCCAAGAAGTTTTTATTGGGGTCTTGGGGACGTGCATATACAAAGTAAAAAAGTGAGAAGTTAACAGTCTCATCTTCTAGTTAAACAGGCGGTCTTTTGTTCAAGGAAGAGGGCTGTCAGGGTGAAGGACAGTGGAGCACTAAAATCATCCAACCACACTGTGGTAGGGATTTAATGAGGGAGAGTTACAGCACACAGGTTAGATAGCTAAGGCTTGAGGATGATTTAATTATCTGTTGATGTCCTGACTCTGCTAAGCTGCTGATTTTTATTTAGTCATTTCCCACAGACTAGTTTCTTGTCTATTCTGCTGAACATTCTAACCCCCCTTACCACCTTAGCCATGGGGATTGGGGGGAGTTGAGGCTTGGGGCAGTTCCAGCTCAACAGCGTATAATATGCTTCTTAACTACATATTCAAATTTCAAAAAGAAAATTTTTTTTTAAGATCCAGTGTGCTACTGATAGTCTGTAAACTCTAATACTGAGTTTAAATCTTTTATTATGGAAAATTTTAATCATATACAAAAATAAACAATTTTTATAGCTTTATATTATATGTGTGGGTGTGTGTGTGTGTGTTTTTGCAGTTTTTGGCCGGGGCTGGGTTTGAACCTGCCACCTCTGGCACATGGGGCCAGCACCCCACTCCTTTGAGCCACAGGCGCCGCCCTAAATATATTTTTATATGTACGTGTGTATATGAAGTTTCAGACTTATGAAAAGGTTGCAAGAATAACACATCAAATTTCTGTATACTTCTTACCCAAATTCACCAGTTTACATTTTTGTCTTACTTGCTTCATGATTCTTTCTCAATTTTCTTTTGTTGAACTGTTTAAGAGTATATTGGAGACATTATGCCCTCTTGCCCCTAAATATTTCAGTGTATACTTCCTAAGAATTAGAACATTTTCTTACATGAGCATAGCACGGTTAACCAAAATGAGGATGTTTACTTGAAACAGTACTGTTAAGCTCTAGTCCTGTATTCCAGTTTTGTCAGTTATCTCAATTATGTCCTTTGTAGCTTCCCCCTCCCCGGTCTTCAGCCAATCCAGGCTCATACCTTATGTTTAGTTGTCGTGTATTTTTGAACTGAAACAGTTTCTCAGCCTTTCCTTGTGTTTGTTCACCTCGACATTTCTAGACTATATAAGCAAATTGCTTTGTAGAATCGCCCTCATTTGGGATTTGTTGCTTGTCCCTAATTGGAGTCAGTTTATTCATTTTGGTAGGCATAGCACAGGAGTGATTTTGTATCTTACTTACTGTATCTTTTGAGGAGACAAGTGATAATGATTTGTCCCAACATTTGTGATACAGGTGTAATGACTCAGTTAAGATGGGGGCCACCAGTTTCTGCACTGTCAGGTTATCCTTTTGCACTTGAAGTTAACCTATAGTTCTTGAAGTTAACCTATAGTTATGTATTTTAGGTACTTTGAAACTGAGTATCTGTCCTCTTGAAGCTTTCACTTACTAATATTAGCAGCCACTAACCATTTTTTTTAACTCTTATCATTTAGTAGTTGGCATTCTACTATAAGGAAGGATATTCCTTTCTTCCTCCTTTGTGTATACTTTATTATGAATATCTGTATAGATACATGGATTCTTATTTTAGTCAATGGGTTATAATCCATTACTATCTTCTGTTTGATGCTAATTGTCCCAGATTTGATCAGAGGAGGCTCCTTCAAATTAGCTATTATGTGCCTTTTACGTGTGCCCATTATTCTTTATTGCACTTTCTTCTTTGAGAACTTTCTTCTTTTTTAGCACAAAAAGTGTTCTAAACTTATTCTAAACTGCCCCAGCTCTGAAATCGACCATTTATTCAAGGAGTCCTGGTTTTATTAAAGTAATTTTTAGAAACCAATATTTGGACACAACAGATGTATTTTACACATACATACACACAATTGTAACTTCATCCTGATACCTCCCATTCTTACCCAGCATCACAGTATATATTGTAGTCTTCCCTTTTTCTGTAGTTGGAAATCTCTTTCCCAACAGTGAAAATGGGACTCTTACTATCTTCAATTTATTTTCTCATTTGCTTAAGCCTAGAATATGCTTAAGCAAATGAGAAAATAGGTGGTTTCAGAACTGCTAAACCAGGGATGTCCAACTATTTTCTTTTCTGCTACACATTGGAAGACTATGAGTTGTCTTGGGCCACAGAATAAACAAACAAAAAGGAAAACTGAAGAAAAAAAAAAAAGGTCTATGCATACTTTTCATGATATTTGACACCACAAATAAACAAAAAATGTCCTCACAAAATCAGCATGCAGGCCTGCAAGTTGGACAGACCTGCAAAAGCAAATCTGTTAAATGGAGTGCACTGTTTATTTACAGTTCTTTTGTTTTTCTATTTTTGTTTTTCTGAAATTTATACACACCGAAGTACCCCATGATAAGTTTATGACATGGTCAGTTTGGGAAAATATGTACATGTTCTCTTGTATCCCACTCCTCTATCACAACATAAAACAGTGTATTCGTTACCTCACAACATTTCCTTGAGCCCTTTTCTGGTCATTCCCCACCCTAGCCTGAAACAACCATAATTCTTTTTATTCATTATAAATGAGTTTTGTCCTTTTTTAGATTTTAGAATTTCATATAAATATATATAGTATGTAGTCTTTCGTATCTTCTTTTGCTCAGCATAATAAGACATTCATCTATATTTTGAGCATATCATTTGTTCTGTCCTTTTCATTACTAAGTAATATTTCCTTTGTGTGATCATCCTACTTGTTTTGCCTGTTTCTTATTGATAGATATTTGGATTGGACTTTTAGGCTTGTGATGCTCTTTTTTACGTGTTACCTTGGCTAGGCTGTGGCCCCAGTTATTCCGTCAAATATCAATCTAGACGTTTAGTGCTATGAAAATGTTTTGTAGAAGTAATCAAGGTCCATGATCAGTTAACTTTAAATAAGGGAGTTAATTTAATTGCATTTAATAATCAATAGTCTGGGTAGAGCTGATTCAGTTGGTTTAAAGTTTTTAAGAACAGAGCTGAGATATCTCTGAAAAGAAATTGATCCTGTGGATAGCAGCTTCAGTCCATACCTGAGAGTTCTAGCCTGCCCTTTGGACCCACTTCGTTAGCTCCCGTAATTCTTGCAGTAAATCTTCTCATATGTTTTTACTACTTGTTCCATTTCTCTGGTTGAACCATATTCTGGCTATTGCAAATCAATCTGCTATGAATATTCTGAGCAATTGTCATGGGCATACATTTTCAATTTCTTTGGGGTAGATAGCTAGGAATGGAATTTCTAGGTCAAAGGGTAGGATGTCCATTTAATTTTATAAGAAATAGCCAAACTCTTTTCCAACATTTTTGTGCCATTTTAGGTTTTACCAGCATATGTGAAATTTCTACCCATTTTTATATTCTTACCAACATTCAGAGTTAGTTAGTCTTTTTGCTTTTAGCCCTGCTTTTGATGAGTGGTGTCTACTATTATTTTAATTTGCATTTCTCTGGTGACTAAGAAAGATGAGCACTATTTCATGTAGTTATTAGGCAGTTGTAGATCTTCTTATGTAAAGTTTATGTTCAAATCTTCTCATTTTTCTAAATTGGGTTGTGTTTGTTGTTTTGTTTTTTTTTTTTTTTTGCAGTTTTTGGCTGGGGTCAGGTTTGAACCCGCCACCTCTGGTATATGGGGCTGGCGCCCTACTCCTTTGAGCCATAGGCGCCATGGCTCCATTGTGTTTTTATTATTGAGTTACAGGAGTTCTTCAAATATTCTGAATGCACGTACTTTTCAGATATTTATTCTGCTAATATTTTTCCTCCAGTCTTGCCTAAGCATTTTCCTAAAAGTGTTTTAATGCCCAGAAGTACTTGATTTTGATTCATTTTTGTTTGTTTTTATAAATTTTATGGTTGCTGCTTTCCTCTATCTTGTCTTAAGAAAGTTTTACTTACCACCAATGTCATAAAACTATGTTTTTTCTAAAAATCCTGTAGTTATAGATTTATATCTGTGCCATCTGAAAATTGTTTTTATAAATAGTGTGAGCTAGTATTTGAGGTTTATGGGTTTGTTTTTTTTTTTCTTTGAGTATCTACTTGTTCTATCAATATTTGTTGGAAAGACGATTCTTTCTCGGTAGATTGTTGTAGCATCCTTCTTGAAAAATCACTTGATTGCAGAAGTGTGGATTTACTTATGGGTTCTTGTTTATTCCATTGATCTCTTGGTTTTTCCTTAGATTATGTTTTTTTTGTATTTGCATGTCAATTTTAAAATCCCCTTAATTACTATTTTTTACAAGTCTGCTGGGATTATCATTGAGATTGATGTGATTGATTACCACCCTCATCACTTCTTTTTAGCACTATACTGAATTATCATTAAGATTGATGTGAATCTATATTTTAAAAATTAACATTATAACAGTATTGAATATCCTAAGAGCATAGTGTGTCTTTCCATTTATTTAAATCTTTACTTTTTCTCAGTGGTATCTTTAATGTTTGTTTTTGTTCCTAGATATTTTTATTTTATTTTATTTTTTTTATTGTTGGGGATTCATTGAGGGTACAAGAAACCAGGTTACACTGATTGCATTTGTTAGGTAAAGTCCCTTTACAATCATGTATATTTTATATATTTTTGACATTGTGGGTAACGGTTTTTTTAAGTTTTATTTTCACATTGTTTACTGCTAATACTTGATATACCTTTGATCTGAATTTGATTTTATAAGCTATTTTTTTTCTTTCCTCTTCCTTCCTTTCTTTGAATGATTGCTTAGGATTTGCTGTGTAAACAATTATAACATTTCCAAATAGAGAAGATTTTACTTTTTCTTTTTGCAGTATTTATGCTTTTTATTTCTTTTCTTACCTTATTGCAATAGCTGGGGGGACTTTCTGTACAGCACCGAAAGGAAGTGATGAGGGTGGTAATCTTGCCTTATTATTGACTTTAGGGTGATTGTTTTACGATTGAGTATGAAGTTAATAGTAGCAGATTTTATGTTTCAGGTACTGAACAGTACAGTGAATACACAGGCTATGCTGAGACATATCGTTGGGCCCGGAGCCATGAAGATGGGAGTGAAAGGTGAATCTGTTTCTAACTTTAGTATCACATGGTTAAAAGAAAAGGAATGTGAACTTCAACCTTATATACTCTGTATCCCTTCCACTCTTAATTCAGTAATTGAACTTTCTTTTTAAGTTCAGTATTACAGGTTCATGGGCAGTTTAAACAATATCATCATCTCCATATACCAAGGGAGGAACAGAGAAGATAAAAACTGAAAGTCTAAAGCTAAGACAAAAAGGGCAGAGTTCTCTACAGTTCTTTACTTATAAGTTGCCAATGAAAAGCAAGGCAGTGGCCTAGCACCCGTAGCTCAGTGGTTAGGGCACTGGCCATGTGCACCCTGGTTTGTGGGTTCGAACCCTGCCAGGGCCTGCTAAAAACATTGACAACAATAACAAAAAAATAGCCGGGTGTTGTGACAGGTGCCTGTAGTCTCAGCTACTGGGAGGCTGAGGCAAGAGAATCGCTTAAGCCGAAGAGTTTGAGGTTGCTGTGAATGTGATGCCGTAGCACTCTACTGAGGGCAACATTAAAAAAAAAGCAAGGCAGTGGAGGTTAACCACCAAGTTCAAACTTATTTAGAGTTATTTGGAATAGGTTCTACTTAGAACTTAAAGTCCTAGGTCGGCTTAATTAGTTATCCTTTATTTTTCTGTTGAAACCTATGTTGGGACAGTGGGCTTAGTGTCACACAAACCAGTCAATGACAGATCCTACAGTGAACTTTGCTGCTACTATCTCTTGTTTCTTAAAATGTATTTTTATATTTTGACATTCCTGCTTCCTCACTAAATTGTGTAATTCACCAAAGGTAAATTTTTATAAAAATGCTACCTGAAGGCTTGTGGAGTTATTTGTTTTGTTTGTTTTTTAATGAGAAAGCTATTGGGCAGAATCAGCTTTTGCCCATGTAGCCATATATGTACCAAGGACTTATTCTTTGAATATCTCAAGTCCGGCATCTGGTTTCTTTCTCCTTATTTTGTAGAAAATACGTGGTTGCAACAAGCAGTTTTCATGTTATTTGCAAGATAGCATGAGGGTTTCTGTTGTTATTCTCCAGTGTGAAAAGTTGCTTGGCATAGCAATATATGCAAGTTTATTAAGAGATGAAAATATTCGGAATTTTACCCATTTCCAAAATTATTTCAGTCCTTCTGTTTCCACAGGCAGCATGTTATTGTCTACTTTGATGTCTTTGTCTTTTTAAAAATAGTCTCTTACAGATGACAGTTGAGCATAGCCGGCAGAAGGCTACACTGAATTATTTCACATTTTTATAACACTTGACTGCTTGGGATTATTTCCTAGACAATATATGCTGATGAAAACCCCAGCGATTTAAAGCAGATCTCTCAAAGCAAATTAGGAATGAGCTCTTGTCAAGATACAAATGTCCTGTCTTTAGTATTAGACGAAAACAAAGAACTAAATTTCTTTTGTTTGCCTCAATATCCTTTAACCTCTGAGACTCACTATAAATGATGAACCTGTTCACAGTGTGTCATTCTGCTGTCTCTTGTTAAATTTTCATTTTACTTTTTAATGCCCAAGAGTGCATAATGTGTATGCCTTGGTATCTAAAAAATAGAAGAGTATGTCCTCTCTTCCACTTTCCTTAGACCCACAGGCACTGGTTTGTTTTTGTTTTCTTTTTTCTTTTTTTTTTTTTGAGACAGAGTCTCACTGTGTCGCCCTCAGTAGAGTGCCGTGGCATCCACAGCTCACGACAACCTCTAACTCTTGGGCTTAAGTGATTCTCTTGCATCAGCTTCCCAAGTAGCTGGGACTACAGGTGCCCACCACAACGCCCAGCTATTTTTCATTGCAGTTGTCATTGTTTAGCAGGCCCAGGCTAGGTTTGAACCTGCCAGCCTCGGTGTATGTGGCTGGTGCCGCAACCATTATGCTACAGGCGCCAAGTATGTTTTACCCTTATGCTACATACCATCATGCTACAGGCGTAAAGCATATTTTAACACTGCCAAGGCCTTGGCATTTGTGAGGGTTTCCAGTGACTTTACCTGTTCCTTATCTTCCTCCCCTTTCTGTCTTGTCCCAGGGACGACTGGCAGCGGCGCTGCACTGAGATAGTTGCTATTGATGCACTTCACTTCAGACGTTACCTTGATCAGTTTGTGCCTGAGAAAATGAGACGGGAGCTTAACAAGGCCAGTAACCTTATTTCCTAGTTCAGCCGGCAGCTGTCATCTATTTAATGCCATTTTGTTAATGCCGAAATTAATGCTTTCTGGTAATTCTTGCAGTGTCAGTATGTCTGCCCACAGCTCTCCTGATTTAATGGCTCTGTCAGCTTGTACAAGATGTACTTTCCATTTCATAATTGTTTGATTAGCGGCCGAGGTTGCCAAATAGACTGTTGCTTGATATTAAATCCCACACACGCATTTATCTCATCAAGTACTGTTAGCTGTTTTGGAACATGATCATTGTAAAACCATATAGAAATGTATGAGCCTTAACAGTTTTTTTTCAGACCTACCCAATGACATTTTCTCTTTTAGATATACTATCATTTAAACAGATAAACCAAAAAATAATAATAATAATAATAAAGTTAATTATTGTCCTATTTTAGGTAAGATTCTCATTAGTTTATTGATTTGGTGTAATTTGACATATTTATGATGAAATCTGTGCTTTTCTGTGGTACTTAGTGCTACTATAGTCATTTTTTTCTTTTCCATTGTATTACAGAAATACAAAAGTGAACCATATTGGGGCGGCGTCTGTGGTTCAGTAGGTGGGGCACCGGCCCCATATACCTGAGGGTGCTGAGTTCAAACCCGGTCCAGCTAAACTGCAACAAAAAAATAGCCAGACATTATCGTGGGCGCCTGTAGTCCCAGCTACTTGGGAGGGGAGGCTGAGGCAAGAGAATCGCCTAAGCCCAGGAGTTGGAGGTTGCTATGAACTGTGTGATGCCATGGCACTCTACCGAGGGCCATAAAGTGAAACTCTATTTCTACAAAAAAAAAAAAAAAAAAAATTATTATTTACAATATTTATTATTCATATTTTTAATACTGGTAGCCATAGCAAATAAACTCTATTATACAATAGAGTGTTAATTTTGTTTTCCAGATTTTGTACCTTACCAAAACACCTGAGATTTTCTTTATTTCTCAAATTAGTCTCACAAGAATCTGACCCAATTCTGGAAACCATTGTTTGATTCCCATGAGTAGGTTTTTTGTTTTATTTTATTATTTTTTTTTTATTAAATCATAATTGTGTACATTGGTGCAATCATGGGGCACAATGTGCTGACTTCATACACAATCTGAAATATTTTCATTGAACTATTTAATATAGCCTTCATGGCTTTTTAATCACTATATGAAGACATTTATATTCTACATTTAGTAATTTTCACTTGTACCCTTCTAAGATGCACCGTAAGTGTGATTCCACCAATCACCCTCCCTCCACCCAACCTCCCCCCTCCCCTCCCCTCCCCTCCCCTCCCCGCCCTTGCCCCTTTCCCCCTTTCTTGTGCTGTAACTGGGTTTTAGCCTTTATATGAAAGCTATAGATTAGCTTCATAGTAGGGTTTTT
>CAUYON010159466.1:0-37884 GCA_963573935.1 Arctocebus calabarensis | reverse complement strand
CCATCCATGTAAACACAAAAGAGGTAAAGTCTCCATCTTTCTTTAAGGCTGCATAGTATTCCATGGTATACATGTACCACAATTTATTAATCCATTCGTGGGTTGATGGGCTTTTGGGCTTCTTCCACGACTTAGCAATTCTCTAGACTTCAAAAATCAGAGTATATCATTGCCCTTTAGGAACTAAAGCGCCCTCTAAGGACATAAATTCCTACAATACCAGGCTTTGTCTATCAGGGTATCCTTGATGACTCATTAAACTCCGTGGGCAGGCTACTAGACAGAATCTCTGATGGGTAGAAAAGAGTTGTTCCCTGGAGCCTAAGTGTTCAGTTTTGTGATATCATCATGGGTCTGGGAGAGGAAGTCAAGGAGCATTATTTAAATACCCACTTCTGGGCTCCATCCCTAAATTCAGTTTCAGGGTACTCTGGAAACTGTGCCTTTGGAAGTTGCCTTAATGGTGAGCCTCAGGCTCTCATTTGTGGGCCATTTGTGTTGTTTGAATGCAGGAGTCTGAGCAAGTGAGCACCTGAAGCTCTGTCTCCTAGTTCTGTTCAGCAGGAAGTAGTCGGTCATGTTTCTTTGAGAAGGCATGTGAATCTCTCCAGCTGGGCGTGCCTTTTCACCAGCTTCCATGGTTGCTTTGATTATTGTGTCATTCTTCTGCGGGGCCACACTGGCCAAGGAGTGGGTGACAACAGAACTACGCCAGCATGCCACAACTCCAATGACATCTGTTTTTCACATGCTAATCTTCTCCTATGCACCAGGTACCTTAATGCTACGAGCTTTAAACTTCACAGCAACTATGAGAACTGGGCACAATACAGCCTGATTTACACCCAAGAAACACACCTGGATCACGTAGCTTCTGAGTGCCAAATCTAAGATTATAACCCCGAGCTCTTTGAGTTCTAAATCTTTCCAATTTATTCTGGTGCTTCTTTAATCCCTCTTTCTTCATAAAGGCTCAGTAAGATAAGATGTGGCTTGTGAAATTCATAAGACCTTTATTTACTAGGTGAAATACCTGTTAAGAATGCGTATCACTGACAGAATGAAGTCCAGTTCTCTGCCTGTCAGTCAAATCTCTTGATAGTAATGCCTCTGCCCTCTTTCCAGCCACATTCCCCATAGTTTGCCCACATAGTCCTTAAACCACAGCCAAATGGAAATATTAGTAATTACCCGTAGTAACATCATTTTTCTCAGTCTGTGATTTTGTTTAGATGTCTTTGACCTGAACCAGCCTACCTTTTCTCTAAGAACTCACTGAAAGCCTACTGTCTTTAAAGGTCTTAAATCAAATATTACCCCCACAAAACCACTTCATATTTCCATAATTGGATGTAACTATTCCCTCTTTTTGACATTGCATCCTATTTCCATGTCTCATGGCCCTGGATACACATGGCCTTGGTATACCTCTCTCCTTATAGACTGTGGGCTTCTGAAAAAAGCAGATTGTCCTAGGAATCCAGACATTTCTCGTGCTTTAGATCGATATATCTCACTGTCTACTAACCTTCTCTCCTTGGGAATTCCACAGAGAAATCTCAACCTCAATACAGCCAGAACAGACTTCCTAATCTCCTTCAACAACATAGTTCTCTCCACTGCCCCTATCCAAGTGGATGACCACTCCCCCTGGGTTCATTTGCCAAAGCCAGAAATAGAAGTGTATCATTGGGGATTTTTTTCCATCAGTTGTCACATTTGAGCAGTCATCTTATCAGCTTGCATCTACCTTATAAATACATCTCAAATCTAAGAAATTTGTCTCCATTATCCCTGTAATTTCCAAAGTCCAAATGATCATCATTTCTCACTCAGATCGCCACAGCAGGTTCCCTCAAACTGATCTCCACATTTCTGAGTTTGCCTTATTCAAACCAATTCTCACTATTGTAGTCAGAACAAGCCTTAAAAAATGCAAATCTGATCATGTCTCTTTCCAGCTCAGAAAACTCCTTTGCTCACAAATTGCCCTTAGGATAAAATCTAAACAAAGGGTTTACATGACTTTTCTCTACAAGGCTATCTTATGCCTTCCTAGCCATATCTCACAATTTCTTTTCCTTGCCTGTTAAGCCTTAGCCAATCTAAGCCTCATTCATGTCTTCAGATAAATAATGCTTATCCCTCCATGTTTTTTCTTTGCCTCCAAGAACACATAGCTTCTGTCCCCTTCTCAGTGCACACGTTTTTGCTTGGTTACTCTGCTCTATCTCGGTTGCACATAACATCTGAGAAGCTCTCTCTGACCTTGCAGGTTAGATTAGGCGCTCTCCAAAGTCCTCATGTAGCGCCCTGTCCTCCCTAGTCAGCTCAGTGTGGGAATTGTTGTGAATTAATAGTTTGTGTTCCTCACTAGACTGACTGGAGCATAACCATTGGAACCTGGATATCTGGAATCTTTCTGACAAGGTATTTTTCTCCCCAACTACATAGGGAATGTTGGTTGAGGTTGGACTGGACTCTATATAACTATGAACCTCCGTAGAGCCTAGGGCAGGGAAGGTGCACTAAAAACTTGATCCTTTTGATTATTTAGATGCAGAATGGGTATTTCCTCTTTGTAGTCATGTGGATCATTAGAGATATTCTTGAGCCTTTTAATTGCTGTAGTTTGTTGTTGTTAAATTAGTAATGTCTTGGCTGCAAGCAAGGGTTAATAGATATTTTAAAAGGACCCAGAGAAAGCAGTAAAGAACTTGTCTGTGTTCATGATGACATTAATTTATGAGAAAAGGTTGGAGGAGCAAGCCAATCAAAGACTGGATGTCAAATTACCATATATCACACAATTTACGAGGCAGTCGAAAGTGTTATTAAATTGGAGACCAGAACAACCTTCTTAATTCATCCTTATGACAGTGATTGTAATGACTCTAAGAACCTGGTTTAACCTGAGTTCACTTTATGAAAGCCCTTTCATTTTTAAAAATTACATTTATTGGATTTTGGAGAAGGCTGGGTTTAAAATGTATACAGTTAAAGCATAATAAAAATGCCCCAGTAATCAGTCTACATTTCTATATCCTCTACTTTCATCCCCATCAGCATCTGTGGAAGGCATGTGATAGATTCTGGTGCTCAAAATCCTAATATTGATGCTTTTCTTTTTCTCTGTAAAATGAAATAATTAATCTCTAGTTTTCATCGAAGTAATCCTATTTTTTTAATGTTCCATGGACCAAGCGTTTCTCACCATATGTTAACTTTTCTAGTAACTGGAGAGGTTAACCTGCCTGACAAACAATGGTCCCTTCCTAGTCCTTCTGCTTTGCGGGTGAGGTCAGCACCCATGTACCCAAAGTGTTTTGGGTCTCATTGATCTCTGGCCTTGTGGACTCAAGTGAAAACCATGAGTTCAACATCACCTCTGCCTCCATTGCCTGCCCCTAAGGAACTGGAGTACTGTAAGATGCCATAATTTGTCATGGCTCCCTACCCCAGCCCAGGCCCTCAGCTCCAGGCACAAAATGGATGCTTAATAACACTGCGGCACGAGTAAAAATAATTCTCATTTGTTCTTTTTCTTATTTCTTGACTTTATAATTCATTAGTTTGTTAAGACTAACCCAGATAATGCCCCACTTATGGTGCATTTCTTCATTTGTGGCTGTTTTGCCCAGAGCATTGACATACTTGGGTAGAGTCATTAGGGCTTGCTACAGCTCTGCCACAGGTCATTAAATGACAGTAATGACAATGTTTCAGCGTGCCCTGTACCCTGGCCCTAGGTCTCTCAAAGCAGCTGGTTCTCTTGGTGGCCATCAATCAGCCTGTGGTCACAGAGTTTCTCTCTGTTCTGGTGGAGTGGCTTTTGGCCTTCTGCAAATGCTGGGCACCTTGAAGAACAAAGTAGCTTCTAAAATCTCAGATGAGCCTCTCTCCTAAAATGTCATATTTAAAATGGCCCTCATGGATTGCGCCTCTGGCTCAAGTTGTAGGGCACTGGCCCCATATACCAGAGGTGGTGGGTTCAAACCCAGTCCCGGACTAAAACTGCAATAAATAAATAAATAAATAAATAAATAAGTAAAATGGCCCTCAAAAGCTGGGACATGTCACCAAATAGCCATGTGATTGGTAAGAATAAACATAGAGGGCCCATCCTGCTCTCAGTGCATAGAAAACACTAATAACTGTCACTGCCTTTTCTTACCATTCTTCTGTCCTTCCTTTGCACACATGCCATTTCATACTCCTGATTATGCCACTGAAATTTTGGGGGATTATTAGAAGGAGCACAAAAACCAAGAAGGACTCTCAGATTGTGATACCTGAGCTGACTCTCAATCAATAAATAATAATAGCTAACATAACAAAACTTGTAAAGATGCTCTGTGTAGAAACAACAACTTAAACTAAGATGCAGAGGTAAGAAATATCAAGAAGTGTATGGTTGTATGGGGAATCCTTGGAACTCAATGTGAGGTAAGAAGGGCCAGAATTGAGAGTGAAGAGTTGAGGCATCAATACTGAGGAACTTCTGGGTGGTGCTAAAGATCATGGACATTGATCTGAAGTCAATGAAGAGACATTGGAGGATTTTAAGTGGTGGTAGGTAATGTAATTAGGTTTTTGCTTTTGAAATACTGCTTCCTCTGGGATGGAATTCTGGAGAGTAGGAGATTGATGCAGAAATTTTGCTAAAAGGCACCGAGACCTGAGCTAGATTACTGGGGTGGAGACTGGGGTGCTTGCCAAGCTCTTCTGCTCATTTCTCCTGATTTCTACTGATCTCTCTCTCTCTCTCTTTTTCTCCCCCTCCCTTTCTCACTGTGGTGAAGCAAAGCCTTGTGCTAAGAGATATAATTTAAAGAATCAACAATGAGTGGAGCAGCAGTTTCAGGAGAGAAAGGCCTTTTAGGATCTCTAACATCATATTGCTGCCCTGGTTATTTGTTCACAAGATCTCATGGCTCTGATCCAAGGTCACTTTCAAAATCAGTGCCTGTTGATTTATCTACTTCACCATGAGCTACTTTCAGCTCATCATATCCAGCATCTCCAGCTGGACAGAGCATGCAGATAGGCACCGGGGAACCTCTAGAGAACCTACAGTCCCAATAGGCTCCTTCTAAGGAATGGATGTCCACTGTTCTATACTTTCACGATGATGGTTGGGAACATTTATGAAATTTGCTTGTTACGGAGCTTCATTCCACTTTTAGGGCCATTGATGAGTTCTTCCTAGAATTTTAGAATCCTTCCATGGCCAGTGATTTCTTCCCTTTTTTTTTCCTAGAAAATATCATATTTTTTAATTTTCAGATTACTTCTTTTCCTTATGCCCAGTGTGAAAATCCAGAAAGATCCTTACTGATGTCTGGCGTATACTTTAATACTTCCATCAGTGGGGAACTCACTATTCATGGAAGAATTTTCTGCATTAGGATAATGAAAGTCCTAAAAATCCCTACCTATATTGTCAGAAAATTGATGTTTTTGTACTTTCCATAAATTGGCTTTCATTCCATTTTTCTGGACTTAATAGAATATGACAGAGATGAAGATATTCTCATTAAAACTCAGGTCTTGCAGAGACCTCTCTTCTTGAAGGTGAGCATTCTCCATACTTGGAATTATTCCCCAAATTACCTGGTTTCTAATCTGTCATTTTTCTTTCCTTTGTAGATATGTAGTTCTTTTTTGGTGTGGGCTCACAGCTGACTCTAGCTAGGACAGTTAACATCCTTATAAAGAAGTGGGTGAACTGGTGGGGATTAACTGACAGTAATCTTAGAGCAAAGTTCCAAGGAAAGGTAGCATAGGATAGGACTAGAGCAAGTGGAAACAGGGAGAAGGAGCTAACAGTCAAGGCTCTTCGGGTGCAGGCAGACTCTGCCACATGGCAATGGAGGCAGAGAGTAAGAAGTCTAGTCCAGGCTGCCATCAGCCAAGATTTGCATCTCATTTAGTAAGAGATTGCCAAGTACTAAAGCTTAAGGTAAGCCTCTGATGAGCATGGCTTGAGTTACAATACTATCACAGAGCTCATTTCTGTGGTTTAAGGCATGGGGTGATTGGGTGTCTCCTGGGTTGTGTGACTCTCCTGTAATTGAAGAGAGAGGGGGTGAGAAGGTGTCATGGTGTCATGATTTGGAACCCCCTTACTAGAATGGGGATAGCGATTGTCTAAAGGAAGGGAAGTACTATTTCCAGAAATAAAACAGGAAAAGGGTGCCAAGCAGTCAAATTCAGTGGATGTGCCCTACAGAGACTGTTTGAAGAAGAACAATAGGCTGAACGAGTGACTGAAGGGAGCCCAATATGAGCTTTAAAGTTCATAATTTGGCCCAAACCATTGAGTGTGTCTGACTTCTCAGTGCCAGGGTTCCCTTTCAAAACTTTTACTCTCTGGTTTGAAGAATAGCATTCATACAGCATTGGGGTGTATTTCCTGAGCAGTGTTGTATAAAAGTAAATACATGAATAAATAACCAAATGGCCCCTGGGAATCTGAAGGTCTATCCAGGATGGATAATGACACATTTCTGACTCTGTCCATCATCCACTAAATGATGCCCTCTCTTCCTCCTGGGTTATGGAATTGCAGAGCAGGGATTGTGTCAACAAGCTTCTGAGAAGGTGCTCCATGTGTCTTCTAGGCAGAAGCTGGGAGGAGAGGTCAAAGATCTGGATTTTCTTGGACTTGGAAAAATTCTTAATTTCAGTTTGCTTTAACCTACCTAGCATTTGACCTTATTATTGAATGGCTATTTGAAGTAAATCTTAATAAGCAATTCCAGCCCAAATTTGAAAAGTTGTTTCAGCCTCTTTAAGCAATGTGCCTGCCTGTACTTTATCGTAATGATTTTCTCAATACTTCATCTCCCCAGAGCATTCGTGCATTGTAACTACCTTCTGTTTGCCGCTTAAGCTATTTATTAATCACATTCTTTCCTATTCAGCCTTAACCGGGAGAAATGACAATTTTAGGCATTTCTCAGTTACCTACTGTAAATTGGCCCAATTACTATATGATCTTATAAACCATTCCTTGGGGTCTTTCACCCACCCCAGCACTATAATTGGCTTGCTAAAAAGGAAAAAGGAAAAAAAAATTCACAAAAAAAAATGGGTCTTAATGCTGTGCTGAGGGGGTTTTGTTGAAGTCTGTTTTCTCTTAAATGGTTAAAGGAGTTTTAGGTGTATATCATTATTGCAGAGATCAAGTTTAATGAACATATAAATGCTCACCACAATTTTAGTGAGAATATTTCATTTTTGACATTTACAAACCTGGACATTGTGGTTTGTCTTCCCACACAGGGTAGGCTGTAGGATCGAAAATCGGAATTGGGTGCAGTAACCATTCACTAAAGGTTGGAAACATACCCTTCAAAAGCAGCACAGTGGTGCTTCATTTACTGTGTCTCTCTAGAACTTCTCAGATGGCAAGATGTTTGTCCAACATCCTTCCCCCTTATACCCCCACAAAGGAGAATCCATTTGTAAGTTCCATCCGTTGTGGCATTGAGGGAACACAGCAGGTCACAGTCTGAGATAAGAAATGGAGAGCAGTGGGGATGTGTGGGTCTCACTCTCATGAAGGGGGTGATTCCCTGCATTGCACCTGCAGTGGTTCTGGCCACTGAGGACATCAGGAACGAGGACACTGTACCCTATGGCTGTGGGACCTGTATTTTATTATAGAATTGTGCTATTTTTAGAAAGCAAATTGGAAGTTGGAGATAGACTACATGAGAGATAGTTAAGGAAGTTTTCTGCTTGTGTCATCCACATTTCCAACTCCCTTTAGACTCAGAAAGCCCTTTCTGAACTCCAGGCCTGAGTTAATGACTCCTTTCTAAGCTTTCAGCACTGTAAATAAACACCTCCTGACAGAACATGAAGAAGGTCCATTATTATAGACTGCAAGGTCAGAATGCAGAAGAGTAGGGGGCTGCTGTTATGTCACATGGTCCAGCCTGTTGTACCAGGCCTGGATGGGTAGCCATAGGCCTGGGAGGGACATGCCCAGGACATGTAGCAAAAGAAGCTCTCCTGAATGGGGCACTAGGGAGGCAGTCTGGTGGAAGGGAGTGCAGTCAAAGGCCTGGCGAGAAGCAGGGAGCCGCTGCCTCCTCAATTTCTCTGAGGGCATCAGCATCCTCTTGCTTTTATTATTGGAATAATGGGAGATATCCCCATAGCCATTACTTCCTTTATTAGATCATATGATCTCCTAGGCATTGATGCAAGTTTTGGGGGATCGGAATTAGCTGACCTTCTAAGACTCAAATGCCAGGGTTAGAATTGTTTTTTTTTATTTTTCTCTTAAAATTGCCACTACAATTGGCCTCATGTATCAAAAGTTCTGGATCATCCTTCACTGCCATACTTTTAATTATGCATTGTAGAAGGGTTTAAATGACAACTTTAGTTTGTAAAGCCCCCTCCAAGTCTTCCAGAATTACTAATAGGAATCCCACGGAGTTAAGCCTATATTAAAATAGAAAATAAAAAATGCATAAACTGCACGAAGCCGATGTAATGGAAATCTTGCCACAACATAGAAAAACATGTATAATTTTTTATTAAAGTTAAGACACACACATAAATTCCTCTGCGGGATCTAACTTTATTAGTAATAGACATGCCATAAAACTCAGTTACTCAACAGTCATAAAAGATAGCACAGGTCAAGTAAATGCTTCCCTTTTAAAAGGAAGACTTCAAAATAAGAGAAAAGATTACATTTATTGTATAATTTCAACTGAGACAATGAAAGTGATGTAGTCAATGGCCACATGTCATCTCTGCTCTTCAGGCAGCTCCAGATCTAATGTGTGTGAATATGTATATTCGCATGAATTTACCCCATGATCTACATGGGAGAGTGGTTCTGAAAGCCCTATGAATACCAAAATCTGTGCATACTCAAGTCCCACTGTCACCCCTGACTGTGCTTATAGTTGGGTTTTGCATCCTTTGGCTACTGTGTTTTCAATTCACATTTGATTAAAAAAAAAAAAACTGGCATATAAGTGGACCTGCATGGTTAGAATCTGTGTTGTTTAGTTGTTCAAAGATCAACACGTGTGTACTCTCTCTCCCTCTTTCTATTTCTCTCTTTAGATATACATGTATATCTACAGTAGAATCTCTGTAACTTGACCTCCCAAGGGACTGTAACACACTGGTCAACATATGGAGGTAATCAGCCAAAGGAACTAGGCCTACTGTATTGATATGTACATATGGTGAATGTCAGGTCTATGAAAATTAGTGAACTTCAGGAGGTGGTCAATTGTGGAGGAGCTACTGTATATATTGTATATATTGAAAATTGCACATGATGTTTATGAACACCCTGGATATGTGTATATACATATATATACACACACACTTATATAGACACTTACATATATACACACACACATATGTGGGAATTATATGTGTGTGTGTATATATAAATGTATATATATGTATGTGTATATAATTGTGTTTATACACACACACACACACACACACATATATAGTAGGACCAAAAGTCATCTCTGGTCTTGGGACAGCTCTTCATCTAATGTGTATATAAATAAATCTCTGTGTCTCTCTCTACATACGTGTATGTGTGAGTGTGTGTATATACACACACATTTATATGCATACACACACATACATATGTATACACATATAAATATGCATGTATATACACACACACATACACATATGTATACACATATAAATGTGTGTGTATATATACACACACATACACATGTGTATACACATATATATACACACATATATGCACACATATATAGACACAGAGATTTATTTATACACACATTAGATCTGGAGCTGTGAAGACCAGAGATGACTTGTGTTCCTATTGTGTATGTATGTATGTGTGTGTATATATATATGCACACACACATTTATATACACATACATATATATATACATTCATGTATATATACACACATACATATAGACATACATTTATATACACATATACATATACATACATTTATATATATACACACACACATAACCTTTATAGACACTGAGATTTATTTATAAGGAATTGGGTCATGTGATTATGGATGCTGACAAGTCCCAGGATCTGCCATTGACAACTTGAGACACAGGACAACCACTAGTATAGATCCAGTCTGAGTTCAAATGCCTGAGAACTAGGAGAACTGACCCAATATAAGTCTGAGTGCAAAGGCATCAGAAGACTGATGTCCCTACTCAAATACAGATAGAAAGAGAGATGTCTTTCTTACTCAATCTTTTTATTTTATTTAGATCTTCACCTTACTGGATAAGCTGACCATACCCAGAAGGGCAATCTACTTTACTCATTCTATTCATTCCAATGCTAATCATATCCAGAAATGCCCTCACAGGCACATCCAGGATAGTGATTGGTCAAATATCTGGACATCCTATGGGCCAATCAAGTTGACACATAAAATTGCCATGATAGTGCTGCATGCTAGGGTACTCCAGCAGAGGTAGACCACCACCTGACTATACAGTGTAGGTGGTATTTGTGAAATGTCACAATATAAAAATAAATAGAGTAGGTACTCTTGGACAGAACATAAGGTATAGAACATGGCATTCATAGCTTAACATATTAGTGTGCATTTTTTTCTGTCTAACATTTTACATCTAAAACAATTCTTCTATTTACTTGGGTGTGATCATAATAAAATACATTAGAAAATACAGATGAATTGATATTGGAGGAAGAAATTTGACTCCTACTATAGAATATTTCTTTCCTTTTTTTTTAATCAAAGCTGTGTGCATTAATGCAATTATGGGGTACAATGCACTGGTTTTATGTAAAATTTGAAATATTTTCATCAAATGGGTTAACATAGCCTTTGTGGCATTTTCTTAGTTATTGTGTTAAGACATTTATATTCTACACTTAGTAAAGTTCACATGTACCCTTGTAAGATGCACCATGGGTGTGGTCCCACCAATTACCCTCCCTCTATCCATCCTCCCCCGTACCATCCCCTCCTTCTCCTTTTTCCCCTTCTTCTTGGGCTATAATTGGGTTATACCTTTCATATAAAAGCTATAAATTTGTTACATAGTAAGGCTGAGTACATTGCATACTTTTTCTTCCATTCTTGAGATACTTTGCTAAGAAGAATGTGTTCTAGCTCCATCCATGTAAATATGCAAGAGGTAAGGTCTCCATCATTTTTGAGGCTGCATAACATTCCAAGGTGTACATATAACACTTAGGGTTCTAAAAATAGACTTGCCATTCGATCCTGCCATTCCTCTACTAGTATATATCCAGAAAACCCTAAATCACATTATAACAAAGATATTGGTACTAGAATGTTCATTGCAGCCCAATTCATAATTGCTAAGTCATGGAAGAAGCCCAAGTGTCCATCGATCCATGAATGGATTAATGAATATTTCTTTTTTTAGAGGAAGAGGCTGAGACTTATCAAATGGAACCAGAATTTCTAATAACTACTTGATTCTGTATTTCTGACCAATTCATAATTACTATGAACCTTTCAAATTATTATACTTCTTATATACAAATTTGGAAGGTAGGGAGCCAATTTATTTGGATGGACTCTGCAGGAAGTCACGACTCTTTCTTTCATCATCCTCATCTATCAATCCAGAGGTGTTATGACATAGGGCTGGGGAAAACCCCTCCAGGTTGGAGAGTTAAATTTAAAAAGCTAAAATTTTGTGAAGAGACTGGTTGTTTCCTTGTCTTGTTCCACCATAAATGCAGCTCAGAATATGAGTATAGATGGCTCAGGCCACAAAATAGCATTTGTATGACAAGACTTTTCTAGGTTGAAATGAGTGAAAGATTCCAGGGACACAGTGCTTCTATTCTCTTGCAGTAGGATATGTTGTGTGAACTTGGGTGCCCTTATTCCTGGGGATACACAAAGAAACAGAACAAACATAGCATCTTCTTGAAGCATCAGTTTTGTATAGCAATCTGAGGAAATATATTAAGCCAAAAAGATGCTTCACTGAGTGCAGTACAAAATTCACAAAAATTTTAAAAAGTAGTGCAATATGTGATTTTGCAGGAATTCCATGCTTATGGCCACCTGCTATGAGTTCTATCTCTTTCCCTTGCGGTTAATTGTATGTCCTCTTCTGTAAGTAAAGATATTTAGGTACAGAAGTTTGAGAGCTCTAGTGAAGAGCATTTGCAGTTGAGAAGCTTGGCTTCTGCACAAATATTTTCTTGATTTGCTTACTTTGGGAAATATACCTATTTTCTCTTTACCTGTGCCTTCTCATCTAAAAAGCTGAAATAAAGTTTTATTTGTCTAGAAATTTTAGGCTGAACTAAATGTTCTCTTGAACATCTGTGAGCTTCTGACTCTTTAATCATCAATGGTCTTAAGAGAAATGAGAAGACACTCTGATGACATTGGGGTATGGTTTGTTTTTCTACCCCATTCAGCATTTTAATTGCCCCATACTCATAAGTCACAGCCTCTGAGAACCATCTTTGCAATGTCCAAAAAAAAGCAGAATCTTGCTGCTGGTTTAGAGTGCTTCTCTATTCTCTTTTTATTGGAAGGAATGATTGTGACCACCCAGCTGGTGACCAACTCAAGTCAGCCTAGTGAGGAGAGCTGTGGAAGCACACACTTTATTAAATATCACCCCAAAACAGATTGAATTGCTGCAAACACTTGCTAAATGGTTTGGCAAAGACACAGATTCTTTTGCCAAGTAGAGTCTGGAGAACACATATCTCAAATCTATTATTGAATTGCTTTATACTGAGGGCATAGCTGATTTCTATATTCTATTAATAAAAAGAATAATAGTATGATAATGTGGCAAGATTTCTGATATTTGGGCAGAAAATTGGTTCTTTTAAGGTTCCCAAGACATTTTTGTTTTGAGGAAATGAAATTTGAATGGAAATGTAATAGAATGCAATAAAGACGTGTTTGCATTGTTTGGGACAATGTATTTGTGAATTCAGTTGGTAGTTTTCTCCCCTAATTATGATAGCTGCAGGAGACCTTGAGGTGCCAATGCTACAGGCTCCTGTCTTTAGGGAAGGAGAACAGTAGGATACTGACTTTTCATCTGTCGTTATTCTAGTGAGGTCTTTTAACCTCAAGTATTGACTTGAAGGTCCTAGCCTTCCTGGAGAGCTCTACAATGACTGCTTTGCTGTACTTTGGGCCAAATCACAATACAGCACTGGACCCAAAGCCAGGCATTGTCATCAGTGACCCAGGGAGACTGCCTCTGCCTTGATGGAAAAACTGTGAATTTATTCATTTGTTTAGATAATAAACAAACATTTTTGAGCACTTATTATATGGCATACATGATGGGGCCTGAAAACTTAATTCTTTCCTTCTGTTCCTAAAAGCAAATTTAACCAAACGCATTGGCATCCATAGATTTAAGAGACAGGGAATGTTTTATTCTTGATTCTGTTTTCGTACCTGACTGTCTTGAACGATGAATTTCCTTATAGTCCAACAATTGGGTCAGGCCAGCTTTCTCACTGTCCCAGTTATTTATGACCTTCTGAAACAGCAGCCTAAGGCTTGCCCCTCCTGCATCTCCTGTTGACTATAGTCTACTATATCCCAAATTCAGTTGCACCAGAGTCAAGTAAATGCTGGAATTTTGTGTAGTCACAAGACAGGCAAATGTTTCCCAGCAGAGAACAAGCTTCAGGAGGACTGCTGTAATACTCTGCACTTCCTCTGTACTAGCACGTATCGGTCCTGTACTCTAGCTTCTTATTTAACTGTCTGTCACTCCTGCTAGACTGAAATCTCTCTGATGGCAGTGGTGGCATCTCCTTTCTTCCTTGCTGTCTCCCTAAGCTTATATGGTGTCCCAAAGGTCACCATAGGTAGGAAGAATTAATAAACTTATATGTTGTGTGTATATTTTATTTTACAGGTATTTTATATTTACATATCAACACACAGAGAAATATTTTATAAATATTTTGTAAAATTTTGTAATGAATATTCTGTAAATAAAGGTACTTTCAGCTACAATTTACCATTTGTATACATTGACCTTTAGGACACTCTATGCATACTTGGGTATCTAGCAAGTACCCAACACATGCTGTTGGTTGAAAAAACACTCTACTGCTTTTGAAATTCTCTTAAATTCCAGCAAAAGAAAATCTGAATTCTTCAATGGCACTCATATCATCTTCCTTGATTCTCCAGTATTTTATGAACTCATTATAAAAGTCAGAGGGTGGAGGTTTAAGTTAGATACACTGACAATGGATATTTGACTACTATCCAGTATGAGATGTAATTCTGGGGAACTAATTTTATCTCAAGTGACAGTGAGACACAAAATAAACACAACTTAGAAAAGCATTGTTTCTAGGTTTTGCAAATAACAATCAAAATTCTTTCATATTTTGGTGAAATGATGCCATTTTAAGAAATTTAGAGTCATTAATCAAATTCTAGAATCAAGGCCAAATATATTTTGCTGTTTCTTTTTCATTTTCACACCTTTCATTCAGATTATAGCAGATTTGATAGTATGAAAATAAATAATGAATGTACAAGAGAACAATTTTGTTCCAATAAATTCTTACTTAGGCTTGTGGTTTATTCAGAATAAGAGTGCATCAGCATCCTCTTGCGAAAAAAAGAAACGTATGGTCAAAATAACCAACTTTGCCCTCAGCAAATTTTTGTGGTCCCAGAAAAACATGAAGAAGGCAGTTTAGACAGTTTTGTCTATAAATACTGACTAGTTAGGAGCAAAATAAATAGTCCATACATTTTAATGGGCGATTCATGGACAATTGTGATTGTTTGAAAAACACAGCTGAATTTGGGGAAATATTGAAAATGGTGGGACTCAAGCAAAGGTTTGAATTTTTCCCATAATTATTGAAACACCTCCTCCCTTCCTTTAGGTCCTAATGGCTATAAAATGGAATAGATGGCTGTGCCTTTAAAGATCTTGTCTCAGTTGTGTGACAGTCACATAATCTGGAATTATAGTGCCCTGTGCTCTGAGAGAGTTGTGAGCAGTGCTGAGGAGGAAGAGAAGAGAACTGGACTGGTGTAAAGAGTTGACCTCTGAGCTAAATATTCAAGTTGATCTGGAAGTCTCCTGATATAGAGGACGGGAAAGAATTTTTTTTTAAGTTGAAGCTAAAAAATTATGCAGATATAAAGGCATCAAAGATCTTGGTGTTCTGAGGAGTGTTGGGGAGTGTGTTGGTTCTGGAGAGGAGTGATCTCATGAAAATGTGAACAAAGCAGTTGATGAGAGACACAGAGGATGAGGCAAGAAGTGTGGTTTGCTCTGCCCTGGGAAGAAACCTACATGGCAAGGTCAAAAGTGTGACGGGCAAGCAGAGCAATGGGAGCAATGCTAAGTGCTGCAATATGTTTCATAGTGTTAAAGTTGGACATCTAAAGGGCAAGGACCACTTACCCTGACTTAGAGGTCAGGATATTTAAAGGAAAAATAGGAGGAATCTGGGGAAGTGAGAAGGGAAAAACAAAACAAAACAAAACATTCCAGAGATGGAAGCCATTCTGTAGAAAGAGGAATATGGGGGAGTGGAGAGGAGAGGTAGGAAGGTGTGGACAGGGGAAAAGGAAAGGGGGGAGTTGAATTGAAGGAGAGGACACACTCCCAGAACTGAAAGTAGTGGAGCATGACGGTAGGATGGGAGCAGAAGCCAATAAGGTGGAAGTGAAGTAGATGAGCTGTAGATGACAGCAATGGTCAGATCAAGCAGGCCCTTGTAAACAATCTCAGGATGGGAGAACTTCTGACATGTTTAAAGCAGGAAGGGGATGTGATCAGCTTGGTAGTTAAGAAAGATAACCTTGGTAGCTTGACTGAAGAATCCCTGGGAATCTAGGAGATCAGTAAGTTGGCTGCTTCATTAATCTAGAAAAGAGGGGATGGTGGTCCAAACTAGGATCTTTGTTGACAAGAGAGTTGAGGACATTAGCAAGAAAGGTTCTAAATGGTGGCCATGAGTCTCAGCTCAGCAGAGAAAACAGTGAAGATGGGAGTTAGCTCAAGGAGAGCTAGGAGCACTGAAATCATAGGGCTAGAAGGTTCTGTGGGGTTGACTGTCAGCTAGAGTACATGTGTGAGAAGGATTGTGTATTAGATTATGGTGCTTAGAAGAGAAAATCTAATTGAGTTTTTATTTCAGAGGTAGAGACTTTATTATTGACAATAATAAATTATCCATGATGTGGGGAAAGAGAAAGAAAATGGAAAAGAAGGTGCCTAGGTGAGGAGGGCTTAGACTGGGCATGTGCCCTGTTGGAAGGCCATCTGCCTGGGCCGGGGCGCTGGGTAGAGGAGAGGGCTGTGGGGTCAGAGGCTGCAGTCATTTTGACTGAAACATGATATGGGAATGGATAGATGGTGGTAAGGGGCAGAAAAATTTCCATATACAGAGTGACACAAGTTTTGAAGAATCTTTTTTTTTAAAAAAACAGGAAAACAGTGGTGAAATGGTCCCGAAATAGCATTGAGCAGCTTTTAGGGTGTGCAAGAATGATCTGTCTGAGGATGAGAGGGAGGCAGAAAGAATTCCTAAGGAGAAAGCTACATTTTAGATAAGGCAAGATGGCGAAAGGAGTGGACCTTGAAACAACCTAGACCATGTAGGGCCTGGATCAGGGCTCTGGGAGGCACAGATTTAGGAAGGAAAGGGAGAGATGCAGGCTAGATAACTAAGGTTAACCTGGACGTGAGCTATGTGGGCTTGGATTGCTGTATGTTTTCCAAAACCGCTAGAGGGAGAGAGTTGCTCAAGCTTTTAGAGCGAATTAGCTGTGAACACTTTTATTAAATGTGAAAATAACAAGCTACCAGTTTCCTGAAGTGGACTTTGTGTATTTTGAACTGGAACCACTGTTGCCTGATACTGCCAGCTGGCCTTGTTTCTGACCACAGCCGAAGGACGCTAACCCAGAGGCCATCTCTGGAGATCTGTGTCCTGGGCTCAAGCCACTGGCTGTTTCACTGACCCCTCAAATTGGTAATGATGGGATATGTAGATGTGATGTTGCAGTAGCCATGAAAAAAAAATAAAATCACTAAAAAAAAAATTGTATCTCCAGATCTTTTTCAAAGACTTCCCCAGGAAAGATGTATTTTCCCTTTTTGTATATTTAAAGAAATAAGCTCTAACCTTGAGGGAAGAAAAAATCAAAGATCTGGTAACAACATTTGTCGTAAATAATGAATGAGAAAACATTAAAAAATTAATTGGGATAAATTAAGTATCAGTGTAGTACTTGCACAAACTGGCTCGTGGGAGTCGTGGTAGGTTTGCTGCGCTGATGAGTGGCCTGTGTGGGATTCTCCTCCCGTGGCCTCCTCAAGGCACAGCTTAGCTTCTCCGCCTCCCTGCCTGGTAGCTGCTGCTGTTTTTTCCTGGGCCCTTAGCAGGTATTCCTCAAACTTCAACTCTCAAGCTTTTGTTCTCCAATGTCTATTTAAATTCCATTGACATGTGGTTAGTCCCTAATTCCTTCTTATTCCTCTCAGATCTATTCCACTCACAAAGGCGATCTTCTCAAAGAACTGATGTTTTTCTATTTTATTAAAAAGAAAAATCCATGAAAATTTTTCCCTACGCCCTTCTGATATCTCAATCCTATGTTCCAAGGCCTCCTAACTCCAATTCACTTTCTCTGGGGAGCAATAATTTTCACCCCAAACTCCATCTCTCCCTCTGGGCATTTGTTTTCAAAGAACACAGTCCATGAAGACTAGTACAAAGAGTATTCTTGAAAAGCAGGTGATAGAATGGAGTTTTGGATCACCAGCCACCAAATTGGCAGTAAGGACTCAATCACTTGTGTCCAGACAGCCCTTGATCAAAGATTGCATTTAATTTGTTAAAACTAGTGGAGAAATAAGATGATGAACTGCTGGAAGGAAACATATTAGCATGTAGAACATACCTGTTTTTGAGATGGTGTATGAGATAAGTAAATGGTTATCTATAAAAAGTGGCAAGGATGAGACAGCTATTGCTGAATCCTGCTGCTGATGGTCTTCAGAGAGATAATAAACAGTGAAAGTAATTAAATGTAATAGAGAGCCAGGTCTGAAAGCCAGGTCTGTTTCGTTAAAGCCCACCCCAAATGAAAAATATTGTCCAGAGAGGTGGTTAAGTCTCTTGGAAGAAGGACTATGCAACACCATGACATGCATGTTTAGTAATGGTTTCCCAAATCATTCCCTAAGGGGACCTAACGTCACAATTTACTTGAGTAACCATACTGGGAAAAGGAAATATCAAGATATTCCAAGGATTTCTGGGCACGTATTGAGATATCAATATTCAAAACCCCAAGTCACACGTTCTTCTGTTAGAGTGCAGGCATGTGGGGTCCACCACAAGGTCTGGCAGTCCATTTTCTCTTCTTTACTATGAGATTGGGCTTGACATACTTGACTATTGATGCAAACACCATATAGGGGAAGGGATCTGTGGGGTTATAGCTAGCATACAGGGAGGCTAAAGACTTGCCCTCACCCCTTCGTACTCCTGCAGCCGAGATGGTGAATCAAAACCAATTTTGTATCTCAGAGGGGATGGCTGAGATTAGCATTGTACTTAAAGGATCTATAGGATGCAGAAATAGTGGTCCCCATCATATTTCCATTTAACTCATGAGTTTGGTTCTTGCAAAAGCTGAACGGAACTTGTAAAATAATGGTAGATTACTGTAAACTCCGTGAGGTAGTAGTCCCAATCACAACTGCCTTGCCAGATGTGTTATCTTTTCTAGAGCAGATGAATATAGCCTCAGGTATGTGATATGCAGCCACAGATTTAATAACTCCCTCTTTTCTGTTGCTATCACAAAGAAGGTTCAGAAACAGTTCACAGTCACATCACATGGAATGGATAAACTCATGCATTTATAATTTTGCTCCAGGGCTGTGCAAACTCTCTTGCCCTTTATCATAATATAGTCTGAGGAGCTCTAGACCAGTGCTGTCCAATAGAAATAAAATGTGAGCCACATATATAATTTAAACTTCCTAGCAATCACATTAAAAACAAAAAAAGAAAATAAGTAAAATTAATTTTAACACTATGCTTTACCCAATATTTCTAAAATATTATCATTTTAACATGAAACAAAATGAATTGGTAGTGAGTTTCTTGTGTGTCTTTCATACTTCTGATGTATTTTACATCTACAACATAACTCAGATACTAAATTTCCGTGGGATATACTTGATCTCATAAAAAATTACTGTTGAAAAAGTATGTTCACATGCTGAAGTTGTTTCAAAAAAACCTTAAAGATATCTGATAACCAAATCAGTTACCAAAGAGAAAAATGTTCCTTTAATAATTGTATCCACATTGACAAAACTTGTATGTCTTTTTTTTTATTGAGCACTGAGTGCCAATGTGTTACTTATTTTTTTATAATGTTATGAAATCATAATTGTGTACTTTAGTGCAATCTACTTAGAGCTCTAAAAATAGGTCTGCCATTCAATCCTATAATTCCTTTATTAGGTATATATCCAGAAGACCAAAAATCACATCATAATAAAGATATATGTACCAGAATGTTTATTGTATGTCTTTTCTTAAGGTATTGATTTGACTTAGAAGCAAGTATGTGTCAGTTTCAAATTTATGACTTTTAAAGTTAAATAAGCTCTTTAACTCAGTATTAATAAAGAAAAGTGAATTCTGAGGGATAGTGCATTAATTGAAAAACAACCCTAAATTTATCAATATCAAGAAGTGTTTGTCCAAATTTTCTCATGCTTTTTGTAATCAATTTACACAACTCTTGATTCCAATTTTTTTCCATATTGATTCATGGCAGAATATTGTGGGAAACCATTATTACTGATTTGTATTATGAAAAAATATCAATTTCAACATAAATTTACATACATATGTACCAAGGTCACAAGTAAACTTTCACTGTCCTCACAGTTTCAAAGCTAGTTTATTCTTAGACAGTGAGAAAATGTAAATTGTATTGCTGGTTTTTTTGCCTTTGCTTATTGGGTATCTGGCAAGCACTCTTTAAAAGGAAAAGTTGATTGTGTATTGGAATTGGAGTTTATAGCTCAGGAAATCTTTACACAACTCTTCTGTGACTAAACCAATGAGTATGAGATTAATAAATTCATTGCCTTCTATTTCTTTCAAAATTCTATATCCTGGTGACAGCTCATACTTCTTGTACATATATACTGCATAGTTCTCATTAACTATATCTGGGATGTTCCTTAGAGTTTGCTTCAGAAAACCGAACACAAATATTTATATGATATATCATATAGTAGGACAAATCAATAAGGGAAAACATCAGTATCTATTTTTAAAATTCCAATAAATCCAATTTTGATTTAGCATTTTCCATGGTGATGAAAACTACATCTAAGTGAAAATTTCTTTTGAGACATGTAAAACATTTAAAAAATCTATACCATGAGTCTGAGTTTTTTAAGTTGCAAATTGACATCTGTTTATAAAATTAGGAGTCAAATGAGATGAAATATATCAAAGTATTAATTGAGCCTTCGCTATTAATATTGCATGATTCATCTCAAGCTATAGCAAAGTACTTGAAATGTTAAACAAATTGAATCTATTTGTGGATACTGTTTGAAAAGTCTAATATTCTAAAAAACTGTAAAATATTTTTTCATATTTTATTTCTAATTTTGTAATAACCTTTCCACAACTATTATTATTTTGTCATATCTACACCTATAAATCTTTTTCTGTTTTCTTTAAGAATCTAAGACATTTTATAACTGACCAAAGTTACAAGCTCAGATTCTGTTAAAACTTACAAAATTATTATTATCTATTTAATTCTAATTTCAGGTAAGTAATTTTATTGATTCATTTTTCACTGTTGAGAGAAATCTTACCAAATTCATTATACATAGGCTAAAAATTCTCAACATTCCCCACATTATTATTTTAAGCACTTCATAACATAATTCTTTTTGTTTTTGCTTTTGCCATGGCAAATTGCAATTGCCATTCATCATGACATTTATGACATACTTTGTTCCAGTCTACTTTGTCCTTTACCTTTCCAACTGCACTAGCCTTGGCATTTACACTCACTTCTGCATCAATAATGTGCCTTCATTTTTATCTTTCTAAGTTTTTAATTTTGAAAAAAATTTCGGATTAACATGAGGGTACATATAATTTGATCACAAATTGCCTTTGGCTCACACCCGTAATCCCAGCACTCTGGGAGGCAGAGGCAAATGGATCTTTTGATCTCACGAGTTTGAGACCAGGTGGAACAAGAGCAAGACCCATCTATAAAATGCTGGGCATTGTGGCTGGCACCCAGCTTCTCGGAAGGCTGAGGCAAGAGGATCACTTGACGCCAAGAGTTTGAGGTTGCTGTGCGCTATGGCATTCTATGGGGGTCAAAAAAGTGAGACTCTGTCACCAAAAAAAAAAAAAAAAAAAAAATTGCTTTTGTAGGGTTAAATTCTACATTGTAGTCGTGTCCTTACCTAGGGAGTGTGCCATATGCCCATGCGATGTGCACATTGGGTGGGAATTTTGCCCCATTTGAATTTAGTTTTTCTCTCATGTGAGCATGAAGTTGTTAATCTACTATTTTCAAATTGTGTTGAGTATATGTAATACTTATTTTTACACTCTTGTGATAATTTCCTTAGGAGATCATTCTCCAAAATCATCCATGTTGTTTGAAAAGATACAATATCTTTGCTTTTTAATGACAGAGGGTTCCGTGGTATACATACACCACACTTTATTAATTCATTTATGTGTTGAAGGGCACTTTGTTTCCACATCTTTACAAGTGTGAGTTATGTTGCTATGAACATCCAAGTGCAAACGTCCTTATTGTAAAATATCTTTTTATATTTTGAGTAAGATATCTAGTAATGGGATTGCAGGATCAAATGTTGGGTCTACTTTTAGTTCTTTGAGGAATCTCCATACTTCTTTCCATAGAGCTGAACTATGGAAATCTTTCCAGGGATGGCATTCTCACCAACAGGAAGTGAATATTCCTTTGTTTCCACACCATCTCAGCGTCTGTTGTTTTGGGAGCATGTGATATAGACCATTTTCACTGTGGTTAGGTGACAACCTCAAAGTGGTTTTGATTTCCATTTCTTTGCTGATTAAGAATTATGATCTTGATTTTGATTTTTAATAACTATCCATATTTCTTTAAACTAGAAAATGGTTTAATTATATTACCATTATAATAATAATAAACATTTTGGTTTAATCATCAATTACATTTTATATAGATATCATTGCCATTTGCACTGATTACAGAAAATATTTAAATAAACAATATTATACCGAGTCTTAGAAAAAAATTATACTTAATTTGTTGACATGCACTCAATCAGGGATATGTTTACGTATAATACTAGAAATTATGCATGTTCCTGATATGTGCTGTACAATACAGTAACATTTCATTACTTGATGAGATGGTTAACATGCCGTGTAATCCTAGCAGAACAGTGAAGTTATATTTAACACAAATTATTTTCCACTATTTCAATCTCTAAACTTTGTTAGAATTCATTCAAATTACAGTTTCTCCGTTGCGCTAGTTCCATTTCACATCTGCAGTCACCACCTGTGGCTAGTGGCTACCATAATGGCGATGCAGACCTAGAGTTTCTGCAGGTCTTACAGGATTTGCATCACATTTGTTCACTGCCTCAAGGACACTACATTAGTGAACGGGATGATGACAAAGTAGCTGGCACACTGGAAGCCTTGGTGAGACACATGAGTTCTAGGGAGTGGAAGAGAAAGCCCTGAAAGTTTTTAGAGATCTGTATTTTCATAAGATTTTTAGAAAGCCAGTGGTCAGTGGCATGACACAGCATTGCTCTGAAAAGAAAGACAAAATTATTGTATCCTGTACCTTTTGTCTTGAAGAGGGGAGCAAAACAGTGGTGTTGGGACTTTCCAGTGCAGTTGGTGGCGTCTAAACCCCCTTCAGTTCTGAGAATTCAACATTCTCTCTCCCTTGTCTTCTCTCTCTTGTTCTCTCCTTCTCTCACTTTCTCTCTCTTTCTCTGTCTCCACTCCCTCCCTTTTTAATTTCGTGGTGTTGGGTGAGGCCCTTTAAGCAGGAAAGGTACACTCACAGAAGTTATATGCATCTATTCCTGTGAACGTGCACCTCTGGGCTCCGAGGATGAAGGGTGTTAGTAAAGGGGAGTGTGAGAGAGGTCTTTAAGGGGTAGATCATGGAAAGCCTTTGTAAGCCATGCTTAGAAGTTTGGGCCATGTGGCCGTGGGTAACCCTGAAGGATTTTAAAAGGCGAGTGAGTTCATCAGATTTGCTCTGAACTCCTTATTATCTTTGCCTTTACTTCTTACCTTATTTGTTGAGAAATAGAAGGATGTGAGGTTTGGAAGTAAATTACAATCTCATGTGAGCCAGGCACGTATTCTATCATCACAGAAGAAAGCCCTCTCATTTTTATAATGAAACAGTTGCCAAGATTACGCTTCTTTCAACTAACCAAAACATACAAAAGGGGTAAAGAGAGTCTTTGCCTGCTCATATTTGTGAAAACTAAGAACAGAATATAGAAATGCCCAAAGAGCATGTTTGAATACATCTCTTTGTAAAACATGACAGAAAGGAGTGATTATTTAAATTGGACAGGACTTTGCATGCCTGGCTCCTTGGTGGCAATGCCTTTTGTCTGCACTCTCTTACTAGAAAAATGTCATAAAGGATAAAAAATGAGTCCAATAAGTTTTATTCAATTTCAGAGTCTATTATATATTCTGTTTTACACAAAGCATATAATTTTAAATTTCACAGATAGGCACATTGAACATATACTTGGTAGATATACAGCTATTTGTACGAATGAAATTGAAACCCTCCAGGGAGGGTACATTAATAATTCCTTGCTTGTAACAGAGAACAGCCATCTCATATTCCAAACAAAGCCCGGCCAGCACAAAAGTGATTCATGATCATTTAGGAAAACTGATTACCAATCACCAGATCTTAGAGCCATGGCAACCTTTATTTTTCAATCTCATAAACAGTAAAGTTCCTTTTTGTTAAACACATGAGGGACCTCTTTCCCACAGTGGAGTTAGTAAATGCAAAAGCTAATTTTCCACATCTGACAGCATGCATGAAAGCTGATGAATACATATATGATAAATATATATTTCAGTAGAAAGTATTAATGTGTATATATTTATGTAGCATTTTCTTTCACTAGGCTATTGATCCAAGGGTGGTGTGTGTGTCTTTGGGTGGGGAGACCTGAATGCTTTGTTAGTGCCCCAAAGACAAATGTTTTCCTAATTGGATAGTTAGAAATATGCAGTTCATTAATCCTAGTAACAGCCATTTAGCTTAAAAGGTTCTTCTTAATAAGATATTAAAATTGTAGTTTCTTTAGGAAACAAGAGATTACAATAATTTCTGATTTGTTGCTTAATCTCAATATATGATAAAGACTTTAGACAAATCATTCATCAATTTTCTATCACCTAGATGTCCTAAGGTCCCTGGAAGACCCAGCATGACTCTGTGACTGATGTGGGCCCCTTTTCCCTATTTCAATGGTTGAATAACAGGTCAAGTAGATAAGAAAAGGTAACAAGGTTATTTTTCTGCTTACAGTTCCTTTATTCCTTTAGTGTCTGTATGTGCCCTAGGTGACTTCTTCAAGGTCAACTTGAAGTCCTGGAAGTCTCTTTTCTCATCACACAGCCAACAGTGATGGTGAAAGGATGTGGAATCCCACACTCAGTAATGGGGCAGACAGCAGGTGGGGAGATAGAGGAACCCAGGTAAGTCTCTATTTATTTCCCCTGATATGCACAATTGGTCTTGCATTTAGAATGCTTCTTAAAACTTTTTAATTCAGAGTGTGCTAAAGGAGTTTAAGAAATAAGCAACACCAAAGCAGAGGATGGTTTGGGCCATGTTCAAGGTTAATGCACCAAAGCTGGAATCTTGTTGGCAGAAACCCACTGGTATCTTTGGGCCCCATATTGTGAATAAGGTTTTTAGGTCACTTGGTTTCTCCTGCTGTAACTCTTGATTCCTATTTGCAACATTGGCCTTGGCAATAATCTTTCCAGAGCCTTAGGACTTCCTTGCCTGAATATTCATTGAAAAAAGTCAACCACATTGCAGTCTGTGGGTTCCTGTTTTATTCCCTGTCACCTTCCATCACCTTGTCCTTTGGCCAAGCTCTGCTATCTATTGATAAGTCCCCAGGCCTGAGCCTCCTTTTCCTCTGTCATACAATTTGATCCACTGTTGCAAATCTTGCCCAGTGGGTTCGTTAGTGTCTATTCACTACTCCAGTCAAAACTGGCCAGGCTCCTGGCCTCTTGTCTGATTCCTCGAGCATTTTATAGTTAAACCTTGAAAAAAAGTTTAATTGTGGAGGCAAAGGTAGTTCAAAAATTCTAGTCCAGTCCTGGCCACAAGAACAATTTTGAGTTCTTGTTTTGCACGAAATACACAATCCCTCCTGGGTCTGTTCTAAGCTGTGTAAGCAGATAATTTCCAGTTTTTCAATGACATTTTTAATAGTTGCCTTCTGGAATTCAGCTTTCAAGGGATTTCCTGATAAGAGCTGTGTAATCAGGATGGAATCTCTTATTAAAAGGATTTTCCTTTTCCAAATCTTGAAAAAAGTCTGTTTCTTTCTTCTCAAATTATCAGGCCATCTATCAATAATTGAAGGTGAGATTGAAACTATGACCTTGGCAGGTAGTGGAGAAGATTTGCTGAAGTTGTTCAATAGTGTGAGCTATTTTTTAGATTATGGAATGTTTTAAAACTATATTAAAAGTAAACTTCTTTTCACACTTTTCTGTGTCCTGGGAACAAGTTCATTTATTCAACAAACACTTTACGTATTCAACAATCAGCACTATGAAAATAGAGGGAAAAAGGCTAATTGAGGGAGTTTCCACTTGCCCATCACACTGACTCTACCTGGCACAGCACTGCTGAGTGGTCCATCCTTAGCCTAGTTACCATAGTGCCTCACAGTTCTGAGTACAGTTCCCTGTCTGTCCCTGGATAAATGATGCACCAGGCCCAGTGCATACAGATCCCCTAGGTGGAGTCACTTAGGAAAGGTATTAAAATGGCTGCAAGCTGGATATACAGTCAGGATCTAACTGGGAGGACTGGGAAGGCTGTGTTTCAGCAAGGTTCCCAGATGATTCTCATGCAAACAAAGTCTGAGAATTACAGCATCAGAAATCATGGCTAGTACCCAGCCTCTGTGACTTAATAAAATGACCTTGCATGATCTACTTATCCTCTCAGTGCCCCAATTTCCTCATCTGTAAAATGGCAGATGAGAACAATATCCACCTCACGGGGATCGTTTTGAGGATTATACAATTAATGTGGATAATTAATAGATGTTAAATGCTTAGTCTGGTGCTTAGAGTGCTGTTACTGTTTTTCATTATGGGCACTATTTGGACAAGAGTAGCTAGTAGCAGTAGACAGCCTGTGAGGCCTTCCCTGTGGTCTGTCATCTGTGCCCAGCTTCAGGGCTAAGGCAGGTGTCAGCAGGCAGGGTCTTCTTTCTAGATTTGGGTGGGAGAGGATAGGTAAGGGCCCAATGGTGCCCCTGGGGGCTAAGGGGACTCTGGCAGTAGACTGTGGTGGTTGAGGCCAACTTCAGCTTGATTCCCCACACTGCTTTCTGTGGCTCTGTAAACTAAGGCTGGGTCAAGTTTAGAGGGATGTGAGACCACTGCCTCCCTCCCTTCATCTCTTAAGTCTTACCTTTTGAAATAGGTTGTTAAATAGGACATTTTCTGGTGATCTAATTTTGGCATTGTGTCATCTGACCTCAATTGAAGAGGGACACCATGTTAAAGAGTGAGCTGGTCACTTTGGCCATCGCCTCCTCTGAGCCACGTAGGGGAGGTTAAGAAAAGGGTCAGGATGAGTGGGGAGTGAGGATGGCTGTGGACACAGTGCTTGAGGGCTGCCTGTTTCCTCTGCTCCTGTCTTCTGCCCTTCCTCTCCCTTAAAGCAAAGTCGGGAGGGGGCTTTGAGAAATATCCAGAAAGCTTGATGTATGTTTATTGGACTTGGGAAGAGAGAGGAGGTGGAATGTTGATAACCTGAGAAAGCCCTAGGGGAGAGGTGGCAGGAGACCCTTGAGGCCGCAGAGCAGAGGCAGCGCTGCTGTTGAGCTAGCTGACCTTCCACCATACTGGGGGGAAGAGTCTTGTTTCCTGTGGTCAGCTGTGGGCCCTGTAGGAAAGAGAAGGCCATGTGCCATCCTGCAGAGGACATCATCCTGGGGTGACACGGGATCTGCAGAAAGAGGTGGAGTGCACTGTTGGCTAAAGAGGCCAGGGTGGTTCTGGGAGCATCAGCGGGGAACATACTAAGGAACTACAAGCAGAGCATAGGGGCCAGGAGGGGAATCTCTAAACACCCACAAAAGCAACACCACGTGGGCACTTACACATTCCCCACAGCAATGCCTGATTACAGCTGTGCTGATGAGAGACCTTTTCTTGCCCCTTTTATCTCTTCTCTCTTCTCTTCACTTGAATGTGGGGCAGCCAGAAGTGGTCAGTGGGGAGGAGGTGAAAGCAAACCAAATCTGAAATTGTCTGTGCTCCTCCAACTCTGCCGATGTAGGTTTCTGAGCCTAAGATGAGCTTGGAGGAAAACAGAGACTTCACATTGAGGGAGGGTCTGGAAGTTTAATGTTAGACTGGGGCCTTTGAAATCTTGAAGTGACCAGAAAAGATGCAGGAACTATCTAGGATTTTATTCAACAGAGAAGACTGATTCTACAGAGTGGGTTCAAAGGGACAGTGGGGAGACAGAATCAGGCACTTTTGGTTTGCATTCACTGCCATGTCCAGCTGCTTCATATGGCCAGTTACCCAAATAAGCTAATGGGTAGGAAAGAACTTTGAAGATTGTAAAGTGATGTACGTGTTTTGAAATGTTATTTTATAATTGTAAACATGTAGATGTAGCTGAAAAAATTAAGACAGAAAACACCTAGTAAGCATGCAGAGCAAAGGAGGCCTGGCACCAGGTGCTCAGAGGCTAGAGGAAGGGCTATGCCAGCATTCCTGCCTGCAGGGAGATGATTGTCTCTAAAGAGGGACTGTGGCAAACCCCGGTTTCTTCCATGCCAGATGGAGTCAGACAGCAGAGGTGGTGTGATCCATCTTGAAAATAAGTCACGGAAGCTGATGCTCTCTAGGGCCTTCTTACTGAACAGCAGGGTGGCTTACCTCCTGCTACCTGTCTCTGAGCGCCCCCACTCATGTTTTCCTTCTCAAATACCTGCCCCTTTTTGAGCATCGGCCCTGGCCCTGCGCCTGGTGGCTGTTGCTGTCCCCTCCCTTGTCTCTTCCTTCTGCTCTTCCCATGGTGTTCTCCTCTCAGCCTGCTGCTCAGTTACTCTTTTCAACCTTGAGCAGAAGAATATCCTTCCTTACCCCGCTAGAATGTGGAACGGGGAAGAAGGGAGCACTGACATAATTCAGAACAAATAGAGTTTTTAAAGTCACGTCTGGTTCTCAGCCACACCAGCAGGCACAGCACTTGGGGCTGACTCTTGTACCACTTCCGTCCTTCTTAGATGGAAGCATCATCTTAGATAACTCCACACCTGATGCATAGTAGGAACTTGATAATAACTGTGGTAAATTAACACCTTTACTTGTTATATATAGTTTTGGGGTGGGGCAATGAAGCTAATCTTAGGTCCTTCCTAATGCAGGCTACAGACAGCTGTCTTCTCACTTCTGTTTAAAATTGTGTTCTGGATTATAAGGGTATCCAGAAGGCTGATGTACTACCATAGCATCAAACTCTGATAGGGCAGTGTCCTTACAGCAGGGTATAAAATGGGAAGACCAGCTACACCAGGGGGAAAAGGTGCGTGTCTGGCCTGTATGTCTCAGGTGTGAGGAAACGATTCAATCTGGGAACTTGGAAAATAAAGTAAGACAAACCAAATCCCCAAAACCCCACTGTTGCATGTTCTCCTGGGGAGACATCTCTGTGCTGAGCTGAGTTCACCCTCATTTGTGGTCAGTCACCTGCTGCTCTGTGAGGCTTTTCTGGTCCCCAGGGCACGACACTACCTGTGATGAGGACTAGCCCTCCTCTGACTTCACGAATGTCTCCGTGATTATATATTTTGGGCAGTCTTCAGAGATTGGGGTGTCTGGATACTCAGGCAAGGGAAAAAAAGAATACGAAGTGACAGCTGAAAGCCACCCTGCAAAGGAGAGACAGGATGACCAGCAAATGTGGATGTAAAAACTCACAGAGAGCAGAAGTCTTGGACTATTTATTGCATTCACAGTCTGAAACCTTCCAGATTTCCTCCTTGTTACCTCAGGGCTCATTTTAAAAAATATACAACTTGATGAGCACATGCCCTTAAGGAAGAGTTGGATTATTCTAGTAGAGATGGAATAGCAAGCGCCATGCATTGTGAAGGAGTTTTTACTCATAATGGATACAAAACAAGGGCACAGTTTGATTTTATGTTGATAAACTTTTCTCAATACCTGAGAAAAGTTTATCAACATTTTGGGATCATTATCAGTTCAGAGTTAGTTAATGAAACACCCCTGCTTGCCTAATCTTTGTCAGGCCCTTAAACACCTGAAGATCTAGTTTCTACCCTGAAGACACTTACAGTTTTCTGGGGGTAAATCATTTGCGTCTCACGGAGGGTGAGTACTGATGGAGGAACTGGGAGCACTACTGCTTTTAAGGTTACATGAGTGTGCCATCTAAGGCCATTCTATCATACAGTAGAGCTCTGTGACCTTGATCCTCCAAGCTGTAGAAATGAGGTCCACCCTGGGATTCAGGAAAAGTACAGGAATTCTCCCCAATCTAGCAAAGAAGGTTGCATCATGGAGTGTGGACTCCAAGCCCTACAGTACTTCATGAAGTTCCAAGAAGGCTGAACTCACACCTACTCTGGGGTTCTTCCCAAGGTGACTTTCCCATTAGGCTGTCTTCTTTTCTGTGCTATTATTGACTATGGCTGAATCTGCTTTGCTGATATTTGGACTAAGCCTGGATAAGGCAGAAGATTCACAGCACAAAGTTTTTGATATGATAATGGATAAAGGCCTGGTGCACCAGGCTGGCTGAAGGCCTGGTGCACCCAGGTACAAGGCAGTAGCCCCAGAGTTCTGACTTTGCGGTTCTCACATTGTGTGCAATAGATTTTGGTGAGGATCAAAGAGAAGTACTTAGGAGCCATATCCACCCTCACCCACTCTCTATCTTGCATATACCCTTCACGAGGCAGTGGGTTAGCAACAGTATGGAAGACTTCTTCACCAAGATCCAGCTGAGAGTCTGCCCAGTCTTCAGATCTGAGCAAACCTTTGTGGTCTCCCATAAGTCATATGCTACTGAATGGAGAAATTAATGCTCCTTAAGGATTCTACTAATTTCCATCATTCTTCTAAAACAAAGGAAAGACTGAACAATTTATTTAATTCTTATTTGCTTGGATGAATATCTTAGGACACCCTTACGTCTCCCTCTATCTTAGGCCCGATATCTAATTAGTAATTAAGCCTATGACGCTTCTTCATACGGTGCTTCCTTTCCATGTCTCTCTCTACCATTCTAATTTAGGATTGTCTCACAGCTGATCTTGACCACTGCAATAGTCTACAAAATTGATACCCTCCCTCACTTTTAAGTGTTCTCAAATCCCACTTACCATATGTGTATCTCTACATTAGGGTCATAAATCTTAAACCCTGACCATGATTTTCTCCTATATATAAACACCAGCATTTTCTACTGGTCCAGAATAAAGTCCATATTTCCACCAGCATGTTCAGAACCTTCCATCTCCCTCTCCAGTTCTTCCTCCTCATCTTGACACATTCCACCTCAAAACCGAGGCTTCATCATCACTAAAAAGGTGATGGTAAACTTCCATAGAACTTTAATGTCCTTCTGTTACACATTATGCACAAGGCTTAAGCCTCCCACTATTCTTTAAGTTTCCTTTAGGGGTAATATTCAAATCAGCTCCCTCGGTCTTTCATACAGTAGCTGGACCAGAGTGTGACACAGATTGCATTTAAGTGTTCATGGAACAAATCAGTGAGTGTATCTCACAAAGTCAATGACATTTCTGCCTTCATGTCTTCCTCACATAATGTTCCTTTCTTAGAACACTCTTTTCTGTTTGTTTCAAAATTTTGGCTTATTTTAGTGAGTTAATTTTCATCTAAGATTTCCCTTTTATTGATATAAAGCTCTTTATGATCTGTTTTTATCTTACTAATGTTTATGGAATCCACAATTAAGTCCCCTTTTTATTCTGAATATTGTTTATTCATGTGTTCTCTACCTTTTATCTTGATCAGTCTTGCTAGAGGTTTGTAATTGTATTACTTGTCTTAAGGGACTAACTTCTGGCTTTTGTTTTATCCTCTTTATTGTATGTAGTTTTCTATTTTATTAATTTCTTTTATCTTTATTATTTTCCTCTTCAACTTTTTTAGGTTTAATTTTCTGTTCTTTTTTTTAACTTTCTAAGATAGATGCTTAGTTCAATATTTTCCAGCTTTTAACATTTTTCTAATACAAGCATTTGATGTTATATGTTTCATTATCAGTACTGTTTTAATTGCATTTCATAATGCAGGGAATTGTTACTTAGTATTATTATTTAGTGCTAGATATTTTTGAATATATTATATGATTTCTTCTTTGATGTGTGAATGATGTAGGAGTGTGTTTTTATATTTCCAAATGTGAAATTTTCCCTCATTCTCTTTAAGCTATTTCTTAATTGCTTTGTGTTCAGCAAATTCAGCATGAAACCAAATCCTTTGAAATTTGTTGAGACTTTCATTATGAGCCAATATATTATTGATTTGCATTGAAAAGATTTTGTTGTCTTAATTGTTGGGTGGTATGTGCATAAATGTCCATTAGCTTGTGCAGCTAATGGTATGATTTCAGGATCTTTCTTTTTCTAAGATGGCTGCCTAGAGGCATTTCAGCCATGTCTCATCCATTTGTGGGAAACAAACTAGTGTGTCGGCAGTCATACTTTGAATGCATTATTCCAGAAGGAACATGGGATTTCAATGGAAAGTAAGGGGAAGCTCTAAAATTAGAAGAGGAGGGGAACAGGCAGCTTGCATGGTTGGGACCAGCTGGCAATCAGGAGTAAATCCCTAGCATGAGAAAGGGCAAGTGAGTATCTTTTTATAATCTACTTTCCCATTGAAGAATCATATAGTCCAGACTATGAGAACATACCTTGGCCCACCAAAGGTATATTTTGACTTGAGAAGCAGCCAAGAGACTGGGAGACCCAAATGGGTACAGGAAAATACTAAACTCCCTTCTTGATCCTACTTCCTAATAAAATGTGCATAGTCCTGGGAAGAGTGGTACCAGTCCTCTATGTTAGGGAAACTTGGGCTCCAGCAACCAGGATGGAAAAATGGCTCCAGCTGCTAACACTAGAGCCATGAAATCCTCCCAGACCCTCAGTAGGACAAGAGTTGATGTAGAGTCTAGGTTTTGAGGTAGATAGATATTCTTATGGCTCAGAGATGAGCTGTGAGGCAGGCAAAAACTGCTAACTTGGACTCAGCTGCAGGGTAGGCTGTGAGACATGAAGAAGGGAAGGGAAGCCTACTAAAACTTGGGAATGGAAGGGACACAGGTCTCCCACTTGCCAGCTAAGGCTATGACTGCTGGGACAAGCAGCCCAACCACCCCTATGGCAGAATCTCAGCATTAGAGCAGTCACTTCTTTCCCAATAATTTTTCCAGGGGCCCAAGGACCACTTTCCCCTCCCTTAAATGGATGACACATACATTCATCACAGGGGAACATGAGGGAAGGTTTGCCCAGTCTGGCTCTGCTTAGCTTCACCCCACTCTCTACTGGATCCAGGTTCTTGGGGATTCCACAGGTGAGCCCACTACCTAGGGAACCCAAGAACTTCTGCTAGGGCTTACAGGTTGTGTATTAACATTCTGCCACCATCAACTTTGTTGGTTTCTACCTGTAAGTGCCACCTACTGACTGTGCAGAGGATGGTCTGCACAGTCCATCACAGTCACTGCCAATACAAGACCATGGCATGTGGAGACTAGGAGAGAATCTCAATACAACTGCTGCAAATATTGCCCATGCCACCCTGGATACCCAAGAACTCAAGAGGCTGTTCACTGTCTTAGTATACTGCAAAGCCACCAGGACCCCAAAATCAAACTGTCAGGAACTGCCAATATAAGTGCTACCATACACTGTCCAGGTCATAGGACAGGCATGTTTAGCCTATGATTGCTACCACTGGAGACCTAAAAAAGAATGCAGCAGGCATTTTAATCCTTAGCACTACTTCACCACATCCTCCATGAATAATGATACCCTATTACTTCAAGGAATCCACAGATACTAATAAATCTGTTTATAACCAAGGAAATCGTAGAGTGTTTGTCACTGCATATACCCAGAAGCACAGCCAAATGACCAACATAATAGTCACATCCTCAAGAAAAGGATTGTTGCTCCTACAACAAATGTGAATTCAAAGATAAGAAGTTTGGAGATCACTTAGGAATCTAAAAATAGACCTGCCATTTGATCCTTCAATTCCTCTACTCTGTATATATCCAGAAGACCAAAAATCACTTTATAACAAAGATATTTGCACCAGAATGTTTATCACATCCCAATTCATAATTGCTAAGTCATGAAAGAAGCCCAAGTGCCCATTGACACATGAATGGACCAATAAATTGTAGTATCTGTATACCATAGATTATTATGCAGCCTTAAAAAAGATGGTAAAAAAAATGACTTTACCTCTTTCATGTTTATATGGATGGAGCTGGAACATATTCTTCTTAGCAAAATACCTCACAAATGAAATGAAAAGTGTCCAATGTACTCAGCCCTACTATGAAACCAATTTATAGCTTTCCTGCAAAAGGTATGACCTAACTATAGCCCAAGAAAAAGGAGAAAGAGAAGAGGAAAGGGGGTGTATGGGTGGAGGGAGAGTAATTGGTGTGAACACAACTACAGTACATTTTACAAGGGTACATGTTAAATTTACTAAGTGTAGAGTACAAATGTCTTAACACAATACCTAAGAAAATGTGGTGAAGGCTATGTTAACCAGTTAGATGAAAATATTTCAAATGGTATATAAAATGAGCACATTGTACCCCATAATTGCATTACTAAACACCGTTATGATTTAATAATAAATTTGTGAACTCAAAAAAAAAAAAAAAAGAAAGCAGCAGAAGCTATTGCTCCAGATGCACAGAAATCACTGTAAAGATACAAGAAACATGGAAGATCAAGGTATTATGACACCCTCAAAGGAAGATAATAACCGCTCAGCTTCACCCAAAATAAGTCCTTAAAATGCCAGAAAAGAATTAAAAATGTTGATTTTTAAATAAGCTGAATGAGATTCAAGAGAAATCTGAAAACCAATATAAATAAATCATAAAATCAATACAGGATATGAATGAGAAACTTAACAGAAATTCTGTAACTGAAGTATTCATTAAAGGAAATACATTAGAAAATTTAAAAAATATAAGTGAAATTCTTATTAAGAAAGAATTTCACAACTTAAAGACAGGTCTTTTGATATAATCCAGTCAGACAAAAATAAAAGAAAAAATAAGAATGACTAAAGCCTTCAAGACATTTGGCACCATATAAAGTGCCTCAGCTCACAAATTATTGGTATTCCTAAGGGGGAAAACAAGATCAAAAAGTTTAGAAAACCTATTTAAGAAATAATTGATGAAAATTTCCCAAGCCTAGTAAGTGATTTAGATACCCACATATTGGTGGCCCAGTGATCCCTAGGAAAATACATTGCAAAAATACGTTGCCATAGGATATTATAATCTGACTGTCAAAGTCAAAAAGAAAGGCAGAATTATAAAGTCAGCAAGGAAAAGGCATATAGTCTTTTATGAAAGAAACCCCATTGGACTAACAATAGAATTTTCAACAGAAACCTTTCAGGCCAGAAGATAATGGGAGGACATATTGAAATTGTTCAAAAACAAAGCAAACAAACAACAAAAAAACCTGTGCTAGGCAAGAGTTGTATATTCAGCAAGATTAAGCTTCATTAATGAGGGGACAATGAAGTCTTTCTCAGATAAGCAGATGCTGAAGGAATTTGTTAGCATGAGACCAACCCTACAAAATATTCTCAGAGAAATCATAAAGGTGGAAGTAAAAGGACAGTATTCACTATCATGAAACACACAAAAGTATAAAACTCATAGGTAAAGCAATCATGAAAATAAAAAGAATCAAATGCAACTTTACTGAATTCCACTAAACTTCAAGTAAAAAGAAAGAATTTATAAAATAACTAGAGAACAATTAACAATATCATGGAAACAAAACTTCACGTTTCATTATTAACCTTCAATATAAATGGGTTAAATGTTCTGCTGAGAAGATAAAGATTGGCTGAATGTATTTTAAAAATGACTCAACCATATGTTGTTACCAAAAAGTCACCTTACCTATAAACACATATAGGGTGAATATAAAGGAATTGAAAAAGATATTCTACACAAACAGAAAATAAAAGCAAGCAGAAGTAATTATCTTTATATCAGATAAGATACTAAAATAAAAAATACATTTTGGTCGTTAAATAACAATAAAGGGATTAATTTAACAAGGGGATATAACAATTCTAAATATATTTCTATCCAACACTGGAGCACCCAGATTCATAAAATAAATACTACTAGAGTTAAAGAAAGATACAGACAGCAATACAATAGTACGGGGGACTTTAACAAACCACTCATTAGTGTTAGCCTTTAAGTTCGGCCCACAAAATAAATCTCAAGAAATTAAAATATTCAACGTCAAATCAAATGTTTTCTCAGGCTGCAATGGAATAAAACTAGAGGTCAATACCGAGGGGAACTTCAAAAGAAAGTTACAAATATATGGAAATTTCAAAACATGTTCCTGAATGATCACTAGGTGCATAAAGAAATCAAAAGAGAAACTTAGAAAAATTAAACAAATAAAAGCATAACACATGCCCAAACCTGTGAGATACAGCAAAAGCAGTGCAAAGAGGGCAATCTGTGTATTAAATGCCTTCGTAATAAAAGTAGAAAGATTATAAATTAACAAACTAATGTCACAACTCAAGGAACTAGAAAAGAAAGAACAAACCAAACCCAAAAATAGCAGAAATAAAAAAAAGAGAAGAACAAAATGAAATAAAGATCCCCCCAAATGGATAAATAGTTGGTTCTTTGAAAAGGTAAACTAAATTTATAAACCTCTAGCTAAGTTAACCTAGATAACAGAGAGAAAATCAAATAAATAAAAGAAGAAATGAAAAAAGATATTATAATTGATTTTGTGAAACAAAAGATCACCAGAGGTAATTATAAACAATTCTACACTCATTAACTAGAAATCCTAGTGGAAATGATTAAATTCCTGGAAACATAGAGCCTCCCAAGATTGAACCAAGAAGAAACAGAAACCTGAACAGACCAATAACAAGTAGTGAAACTGAATCAGTAATAAAACTATCTTCCAACAAAGAAATGTCTAGGACTAGATGGATTCACAGCCAAATTCTACCAAATACACACAGTAGAGCTAATACCAATCTTCCTATACTGTTCCAAAGGATCAAGGAGGAGACAATTCTAAATCATTTTATGAGACTGCTGTCAGCATGGTACTAAAATCATACAGAGAAGTGACAAAGAAAGGAGACTAAAGACCAATATCCCTGATGAACATAGATGCCAAAATCCTCAACAAAATGCTAGCAAACCAAAGCCAGCAGCACATCAAAAAGATATGAAACCATGATCAAGTGGGTTTTATACCAGGGATATGAGCATAATTCAACATATACAAATCAATATGTGTTAAACATCACATACACAGAGTTAATGGCAAAAAACATACGATTATCTCAATATATGAATGAAAAGAATTTGATAAAATTCGGCACAGCTTCATGATTAATTAAAAACTCACTAGGCATAGAAGGAGCGTACCTGAAAATAATAAAGGCATACCAACAGCCAGCATTATACCGTATATGGAAAAAGTGAAAACATTCCCTCTAAGATCTGGAACATGACAAGGAGGCCTAATTTTGCCATTCTTTTTCAACATAATACTAGAAGTAGTAGTTAGAGAAATTATACAACAGAAAAAACAGGCATCCACATTGAAAATGTGAAGTTAAATTATCCTTGTTTGCTAATGATATAATCTTTATTTATTTATTTATTTATTTACTTTTAGAGACGGGGTCTCACTATGTTGCCCAGGCTGGCATGCAGTGGCTATTCACAAGTGTGATCAGTACAGAGAAGTACCTAAAGATTTCACCGGAAAACTCTTGGATTTGATAAATGAATTTCATAAAGTTGCAGAATACAAGATCAACATATAAAAATTAGTAGCATTTCTACACATTAATAATGATGTAGCTTAGGACAAAATGAAGAAGGCAATACCAATTATAATAGCTAAAAATTTACCTAGAAATGTATTTAACCAAAGAAGTGAAAGACTTCTAAAAAGTACGAAACACCGATAGATTGAAAGAATCAATGTTGTTAAAATAACCATGTCGTTCAAGGTAATTTATAGATTCATCCCATTAAAATACCAATGTGATTTTCATATGAAGGCTAAAACCCAATTATAGCACAGGAATACAGGGATAGGGGAAAGGGAGGGGAGGGGTGGGGGGAGGATGGGTAGAGGGAGGGCAATTAGTGGGAACACACCTACGGTGCATCTTAGCAGGGTACTGGC
>CAUYON010159465.1:0-10231 GCA_963573935.1 Arctocebus calabarensis | reverse complement strand
AAAAAAAATAGCCGGGCGCTGTGGCGGGCGCCTGTAGTCCCAGCTACTCGGGAGGCTGAGGCAAGAGAATCGCTTAAGCCCAAGAGCTGGAGGTTACTGTGAGCAGTGTGACACCACGGCACTCTACCCAGGGCGATAAAGTGAGACTCTGTCTCTACAAAAAAAAAAATAATAATAATTCACAGGCGTCTCTAATAGGTACACAGCATTGCCCTCCTCCACCTCCATGGCTTTTTTTTTTTTTTTTTTTTGGTAGAGACAGAGTCTCACTATCGCCCTCAGTAGAGTGCCATGGCATCACACAGCTCACAGCAACCTCCAGCTCCTGGGCTTAGGCCATTCTCTTGCCTCAGTCTCCCGAGTAGCTGGGACTACAGGGGTCCACCTACAATGCCCGGCTATTTTTCTGTATTTTGCAGTTCGGCCGAGGTTGGGTTTGAACCAGCCACCTTTGGTATATGGGCCTACTTGATGAGCCACAGGCGCCACCCACCTCCATGGCTTTTTCCTGCCTTGAGAATAAAAGCAAGTTTTCCCAAGTGGCCTCCCTGCAGACCTCAGCCTCTTCCCACCTCTCCAGTCATCTCTAGCTGCTGAGCCCACCCCTTCTCTCCTGATTCACCCCTCCTCACTTTCCAAGTTTGGCCTAAACACCGGAGAGGCCCATCCGCACAGTCAGAACCACACCCCCATGTTATTCTTTCCTGGCACCCTGCTCTCTGTGGAGTCCCTGCTGCCACTTGAAATTATACAGGTCTGTGTGTGATGCCTTCTTTTCTCTGCACCCCAGTTCAGCACCCCCAATCAGTGTTTACTAAATGTGTAGGCCAGACCAAAGAGGAGATTAAGTATCCATAGGTAGCCCTATCCCTCTGAGCTGATCCCGATGACGTGAGCCATTGGACAGCAGAGAAAATGAAGAAAGAGGTCAGGCGTGGGTGGTTACAGTGGTCATCCCAGAAGCCAAAAGGACACAACCCTGGGAAAGTCCCATTTCACCAGGGGAACGGGGGGCGCACACAGTAACCAAGACCTGGGGGACATCATGCAAAGTCTGTCAAGTCCCTGTGCCTAGCTTCCTAGCCTTAACCTTTGTCCTCTCCCTACTGTCCAGTGGGTAAGGCAAGACAAATGGAGGGGTCGTGGAACAACGGGCTATTCCTCTCCTTCTCCCACCTCATTGAGCTGGAACCCAACACTGTGTCTTTGGCCAGATTCTAGCTGGAATCTTGAGAAAGAATTCTGAGAACCTTTCAACAGGTTCAGGCAAATTTTCTTTAGAGAACAAACTAAATCATCAGACCTAACGGCAACAGAAAGCTGACAAATTTGCATCTCAATCAACTGTAGCTCAGCTTTTCACAAGTCTGATACAATAAATTGAATAAATAACCAAACTGATTCTCTGTAATGCAGCCATCCACCAAGTTTGAAAATGTTAGGCCTGGCCAGGGATTCAGTGGCTTACAACTGTAATCCTAGCACTTTGAGAGGCTGAGGCAGGTGGATTGCTTGAGTTCAGAAGTTTATGACCAGCCTGAGCAAGAGTGAGACCCCCATCTCTACTAAAAATAGAAAAACAAAACAAAACAATAATAGCCAGGTGTGGTGGCAGGAGCCTATAGTCTCAGCTACTCAGTAGGCTGAGGCAAGAGGATCACTTGATCCCAAGAGTTTGAGGTTGCTGTGAGCTAGCCTGATGCCACAGCACTCTACCCAGGGCAACAGAGTGAGACTCTGTCTCAAAAACAAAGCAAGAAGACAGAGAAAGAGAGAGAAAGGAAAAAAGAAAGAAAGAGATAGAGAAAGAGAGAGAAAGAAAGGAAGGGAAGAGAAGGGAAAGGAAGGAAAGGGAAGGGAGAGAGGGAGGGAGAAAGAAAGAGAGAAAGAGAAAGAAAGAAAGAAAAAGAAAAGAAAAGAAAATGTTAGGCCTAAGCAGGAACCTTGACCCTGACTTTGCCAGGCACTCCCAGACAGAGGGAGTGGAGATTTCTGACCCTGAAAGACAAGAGGTTATGCATACTCAAAGAAGCGAGGAGCAAGGAGGCCAGGAGATAAACTGCGTGGAATCAGCAGGCCTTCCCAATGAGGATGCTAGGTCAGCAGGTTTCCCAGGTAATTGGGAAAACCAAAATCAGAGGCAGTAGCAAAGGCACGGGATAAGAAGTTGATGTTCAACTCACAATCTTGATCCTTCACCCTCACTTTGCTTTAGAGTGACCTGTCAAGTCTCCCAAGGGCTTAACCACCAATTCGGCACCACGTTGGCACAATCTCTGGGACTTCAACGGAGGAAGCCAAGTTTGAGGCAGCAATAAAGTGACCGGCCCTAATGCTACCAATACTATAAAATAAACCAAATCAGTGGACTATCTGTGTGTGTGTGTGTGTGTGTGTGTGGGAGGGGGACACTTAGAATATGACCTTCCTGACACCACAGTGGGTCCAAAAAAGCAAAACAAAACAAAACTGACTATATTACAGTCCTTTGGTCTGGATGAGATATAACAGCTTTGTCTGGGGATGGTGATTTGTTTTTCTGTTTTTCATATCCTCTGTGCAGCCTAAAGGCACCCATCAGGGTGGTAAGCAGGAAGGGGCATATCTAAAAGGGAGGAAAGAGGAAGGGACAGAAAAAGCCAAATGCTCCAACCTGTTCCTTCCCGAAGTTATTAATCTCCTAACATCTCTTGGTGAAAGCAGAAAGCTTGTTCAGGGAACAAGGTCTGACTCTTCCCATCTCCCAAGATTTCTTGCTGATGTCGAGAAAAAGCCTGCCAAGAACCTTTGGGCTATTAGGAAATATTTTTGAGTGGCTAAAGGCTAAAGGTTGGTTATAAATGATATACTTTCCGCCCTCTCCCAGGCAGCTTCTGAATTCCCTCCCTTTCTCCTGTCCTTAACCTCTCCAGCTAAGCTTCCCTAGAGACAGAGACACTCAGGAATCTCCTAACACATCAGAGAAGGTAAACAGGCAGGCTTCTACACAGACAGAAGATAGGAGCTGGTCCAAAGCTTTCTCTTTCTACAGAGTAAGCACTCTAAAAAGAAAAGGCATGCTGGTGGTGACTCAGAGAGTCATACCTGGGCTTTCTCCATCTAGGAGGACTAAGCATCAGGGAGAGAGATTATGTGAGTTCAATTACCATGCAGTTACTGCTGGGGGCAGGGAGAGAAAGGACAGAGAGTTGCCTAAGAAGGAGGGTAGGAGTGTAGAAGCTGGGAATTGCTTTGGCCCTACTCTTGGGCTGAACCTACTGACCTGCAGCAATTAGGACCCTCCAAAGAGAAGGGAAAGAAGGAAGCGGGTGCAGATTTCATGTAGACAAGCATCCCCTGCCTGCTTGCAGTAACACCAATGGTGTGGCAAGGAGAAGGGAACAAACCAATCATCATTCCATAAAGGCCCCCTTCTCCCCTACTCCTTCCTTTCCGTGGAGTTAAAGGACATTGAGATGTTCTCATAGTGCATGGGAGGAAATGGCCTTTGGAGAATTATAAAGAAGCAAAATCAGGAAACAAATTGTATCCAGCAAGCACTTAGGAAGGCTCCATAACGACCTGACTAAAAAATATCTAGATTCTAGCTGAATCCTCCTTGGGGTGGAGGCAAATCTGCTTCCTCTCTCTTGCTGCATGCACCCCGGCCTCTGAATCAGGAGTTCCTCTTTCACACAATCAGAGAGCAACATGTTTACTACAAGGCAAGCTATGAAGCTATGTCAGGCACTGGGAGGAGAGGAGTCGGGCAATGTTCCTAGGTGGTGGAAAGAATATCCTGGACATCGGGTGGGGTTCTGGGTTTATCACAGTCCCCAGCCTTGCGCAAGACAGAAGATGGGTCTGAACCTCAATTTCTTCATTCGCAAAACCCACTACCCAGTACCCAGTACCCAGCAGAGCTGGATGAGGTTCTAATAGGCCTTCGGATACCTGGAAGGCGCTATGCAGTACGGTGGCATCGCTGGCTAAGTATTCGCCGCACATCCCGCCCTCTCCCCAAGCGTACACTCCAGGAGCCACCCCCAGCCCAAGGCGCCTGTCTCACCTGGCTCCGTACACAGGTAGGAGTAAAAGCCCTCCGATTTGAGCATGATGAGCAGAGAGCCCCAGCCCAGGAGGACTGCCGAGAAGAGGAGATTTTCCAACACCGCTGTGCAGGCCATCCACCAGCGGCGCCGATGGGCAGTGGCCAGGGTGGGCGCCATGGTGCAGCGCGGCGCGGCGGCCCGGCTCCGCTCTGCAGCCACCTGCGCACAGACCTCAGCGTCAGCGTCCGGCCCAGCCCAGCTCGTGCGGCCGCCCCCAGTCACAGCCGCAGGGCGCGGAACTTGTCACCTCTCTGCGGCCAGGCAGCAAAGGAAAGCAAGCCATAGCCCTAGCCCTAGCCCGGCCCGGGACCTGGGCCACCCTCGAACCCACGACTGCTACCCTCGGCTACGATTAAGCTGGTCCGGCCGGACAGAGAGATTTCTCCCTCAGCTCATTCCGAGGTAAACTGAGGCATGGAAGCAGGAAAGGAGTAACGCATGCTCAGGGACGTGGAACTAGTCCTGACCGCCAGCAGGACTGACATAGCTTAGGGGCCGTACAGGGAAGCCGTTTGCTACCTGGGCAGGACTATACCTGAGGACAGCCACTCCCAGAGACCCTGACAAGCGCCCTCCCGGCCGCACTTAAGACCCTTACCCAGCGCTGGTTCCTTCAACCACAAGATCAGCGCACCGAGCTCCGAGACGGCCCGCCCACGGCCCGCTCATTGGCCTGACGGCACAGGAACTGCGCCGCAATTGGATACTGTTTAGGTCGCTAGGCACTGCGGCCACGCGAGCCCAGCATGGGAAAGGCGAAGCCGGTTCAAACCGGCGGCGCGAGCAACCCGCGGGACCCCCTTCCCAGGCCGTTACCCCGGCAATTAGCCCGTTTCCATGGAAGCGGATCCCGACCCTCCATCGCCCAGGTCCCTTCTCTCTTCGTCATCTCTTCCCTGAAGCCTCCTCATCCGCCTAGTCCCTTTCCTCTTTTATTCACACAGCTTCTCCCTACGTCCCTTCTCGTAGGGAGCTTGGCTCCCTAGCACTCGTGCCCCGGCCCAGATACCCCGGATCCAGCTCACCCGGTTCCTACTGGTGTGTATCGGGCCCGCCCGGCGCCTTTTCTGCCCCCTTTTATTCCAGCCCTTTTATTCCGACCCCAAGATGAAAACACTGCCGCCCGTTGATTGGCTGGGTTGGGGCTGGAAACAGGCATTGACCAATCAGCAGCCACTCGCCCGCCCCGCGGTGAGCAGAAGCCGGTTCCGGCCGGACTGGAGACAAACAAGAGAGATGGGGGGGCCCGGGGGTAGCTGCGGGTTGTGCCGGGACTCTGTTGTCTTAAACTGGAGTCACGGCCCAGCTGGGAAACCCCGGCGGCATTGCTCCATCGCCTCTCCGGAGCCCCACCCCGGAGCCCTGACCCTGGGCTGGGTCACCAGCTTGGTGTTACGGCGCCCTCAGGACCCTCCTAGATGAACTTCAGTCCCGCTAGCGCACGGTCCTCGGCTCTCCTGCTGGCCTCTTAGTGGTCCCTAACTTCCCCTCCGCTTTGGGCACCACTCCCGATGCTCTGGCTTCGCATGGTTTGGGTCATTCCACTCTAGAACTCCCCATTGGCTCCTCGCCAAGTAGCCACAGGCTTTGTATTCTGGTTCCTCGCTCTCATTCCCTCTTGTTCAGTGACCCCCTTTCCAGGCACAGTCTACATATTTAGGGCCCCAGAACCCTGTCCAGGTGTGATTTACCTCTTGCCTGCTCGCCTGACCCTTTTCCCTCTCCTAGCTGCCATCTGCCCAGACCCTGGAAAGTGTCCCTTAGAAATCCGCAGGCGGGAGTTTGGGGTTTGTCTCCCCAGACCTAAGATGATGTCTCCTCTGGTCCCCCATCCAGACGCTGATCTTCCTTAACCCCGTTCCCGCTCTCCTCGGTCCCTTTGTCATCCAGACCGGTCATCTTGGTGCCTCCTGTCCAGGTTGCCCACCCCCGTCTACCCGTTTCCCTGAGCCACCCCGACCCCTTCCACCCCGTTCCCAGACTTTCTGGTAAAGTCCCTCTCTGCAAGGGTGGCCGTGAGCAACATCAAGCTACTAGCACAAACCTGGTCTTTGGGAGAGCGCGAGGGGTCCAGTGGGCTCTGGGGTCTGGGTTCCCAATCTATCAGCCGACCTGGACCTGCCGCTAGGAACAGCCAGGGCAGGAGGATGAAGCCAGGGTTGTGAAGGTTCAGTTGTCCTCGATCCGAGGCACAACTCCGAATCCGGAAGACCCTTGGTCTCCCCCAAATTCGGCTGAGTCTCCCTGGCACTCTCCGGGAGGGAGCTGGCTTAACACCCCAGTGCAGTGGGAGTACCAGCAGGCTCCTACTCCACCTCCCCCGGTCCCAGTGCGCCCCCTACCGCTGTGAATACGCCGCTGGCTACCTGGCGAGGGCAGCTTCTCCCAGACTACCTGGTGCTGTAAGCTTGGGGCGTCTGAGCTGGTTACCTATCCAGTTACCCACCTTGCAAAATCTCACGCGCTTACGTTTCCACACCTGAAAAAATTTCCAGTCCCTCTCCGTCTCCTCCATGAGCTACCTGCCTGAGGACCATCTCTAGGCCTCAAACACATCTTAAATATCTCTAAAATAATTCACTTTCTCCCCCAGAACTATTCCCCCCATTTTCTTTTAGATAATAACACCATCATCTACTGAAGTTAGATACCTAGAACAATCCTTTCAACAGGCACCTGCTATGATTCTCCCTCTCCTTTACCCTATCTTCACCCCACCAATACAGCCTTGTCATCTAAATATTTATCTAATATGTCCATCTGTGTCCCTTGGACTTCAACTGTCATTCATCTAGACTCCAATCGCAGTTCCTCAAATCCATCCCCTACCCCAATCTGACTTTGATAAATCTGACTTCTGCTAAATTCCTTCAGAAACTTTTTTTTTTTTTGAGACAGAGTCTCACTTTGTCACCCTTGGTAGAGTGCTGTGGCATCATAGCTGACAGCAATCTAAAACTAATTCTCTTGCCTCAGCCTCCCAAGTAGCTGGGACTACAGATGCCTGCCACAATGCCCAGCTATTTTTAGAGAGGGCTCTCACTCTTACTCAGACTAGTCTTGAACTCCTGAGCTCAGGCATACACCTGCTTCAATCTCCCAGAGTGCTAGAACTTACAGGTGTGAGCCACCATGTCTGGCCTAATTTTGTTTTGTTTTGTTTTTAGACAGAGTCTCACTTTGTCACCCTCGGTAGAGTGCCCGTGGCATCATAGCTCACAGCAACCTCAAACTCCTGGGCTCAAGCCATTCCCTTGCCTCAGCCTCCCAACTAGCTGGGACTACAGGTACCCACCACAAATCCCCGCTATATTTTAGAGACAGGGTCTGGCTCTTGCTCAGACTGGTCTTGAACTCCTGAGCTCAGGCAATCCACCCACTTTGGCCTAGAGTGCTAGGGATTATAGGCATGAGCCACCATGAGCCACCATACCGGGCCCAAGATGTCACTTTTAACCTACCAAATTTGATGTGGGGAAATGAATACCTCCACAATTTGTGAGATGATGCACTTGTGTAACTTTTTTGGAGGGCAATCTGGAGTAAGTACAGAAATGTTTAATCTTCCTACCCTGTAACTCAACAATTTCATTTCTAGGAATCTATTCTATAGAAAAATTTGCATAAATGCAAAACAAGATATACACAGAAGTGTACACGGTATCATTGTTTATTGTATTGAAATGATGGGAAACAGTCCAACTGTTCATCAGCAGGTAATTTAAATAACCTGTGTTATTTCTATATAGTAGATTCTCACGTAGTCATTTTTTATAAAAAGAGGTAGCTCTATATTTACTAACATCGAATAATATCCAGGATATATTGTTAAGTAAAAAAGCAAGTTGTAGAAAGAAAAAAAAACAAGTTGGGGAACAGTGTTCTTTTTTTTTTTTTTGAGACAGAGCCTCCAGCTGTCACCCTGGATAGAGTGCTGTGGCATCACAGCTTACAGCAACCTCCAATTCCTGGCTCAACGGAGTCTCCTGGCTCCACCTCCCAAGTAGCTGGGACTACAGGCACCCGCCACAACGCCTGGCCATTTTTTGGTTGTAGCCATCGTTTGGCGGGCCCAGGCTGGATTCGAACCTGCTAGTTCAGGTGTACATAGCTGGTACCTTAGCCGCTTGAGCCACAGGCACTGAGGTGGAACAGTGTTCTTAGTATGCTTTTTTGTTTCTGTTTAAAATAATTGTTTAGGGCTCAGGCTAAGGCACCAGCCACGTACACCTAAGCTGGCAAGTTCGAATCCAGCCCGAGCCCAACAAACAACAATGACGGCTGCAACCAAAAAATGGCCAGGTGTTGTGGCGGGTGCTTCTAGTCCCAGCTACTTGGGAGGCAGAGGCAGGAGACTCACTTGAGCCCAGGAATTGGAGGTTGCTGTGAGCTGTGATGCCACCGCACTCTCTCCAGGGTGACAGCTGGAGTCTCTGTCTCAAAAAAAAAAAATAATAATAATTGTTTAGGGCAGTGCCTGTAGCTCAGTGAGTAGAGCATTGGCCATATACACCAAGGCTGGCAGGTTCAAACCCAGCCCAGGCCTGCTAAACAACAATGACAACTGCAACAAAAAATAGCTGGGCATTGAGTGGGCACCTGTAATCCCAGCTACTTGGGAGGCTGAGGCAAGGGAATTGCTTAAGAGTTTGAGGTTGCTGTGAGCTGGAACACTACAGCACTCTACCCAGGGCGACAGCTTGAGACTGTCTCAAAATAAATAAGTAAATAAATATAATAAAATAATTGTTTACGGCTCGGCGCCTGTGGCTCAATGGGCTAAGGCGCCAGCCACGTACACCTGAGCTGTTCGAATCCAGCCTGAGCCCGCCAGACAACAATGACGGCTGCAACCAAAAATGGCCGGGCGTTGTGGCGGGCGCCTGTGGTCCCAGCTACTTGGGAGGCAGAGGCAAGAGACTCGCTTGAGCCCAGGAATTGGAGGTTGCTGTGAGTTGTGATGCCACAGCACTCTATCCAGGGTGACAGCTTGAGGCTCTGTCTCAAAAAAAATAAAAAATAAATTGTTTACACATGCACAGAAAAATATCTGAGAGGAAGCACCTCACTATTAATGAGAGTCTCTGAGCACTGGGATAGACAAGAAGGCTTTTTTCCCTGACTAGGTAATATGATATGTGAGTAAAGAATTCAAACAAGACCAAAAGGCGTTTAGGGAAAAGTCAGCCTCGCCTCTCCCTTGCCTCCCAGATTGCCTCTGGAGAGAAAGGAAATCTAGGTTTTACTTTTCATGTCTGTAATGTTAGAACTTTTTCTTTTTAGCAAGAAAACATTGTGGTTTTTTGTTTGTTTGTTTGGCAGTTTTTTTTGTTTTTTTTTTTTTGGCCAGGGCTGGGTTTGAACCCACCACCTCTGGCATATGGGGCCGGCGCCCTACTCCTTTGAGCTACTGGCGCCACCCAGAAAAGATTGTTTTTTATAATTTTGTTTTTAAAAGATGGAGGTCTCACTCTGTCACCTAGGCTGGAATGCAGTGGTGCAATCATAGCTCACTGCAGCCTTGAACTCCTGGGCTCAAGGGATCCTCCCACCTCAGCTTCCCAAGTAGATGACACTATAGTCATGAGCCACTGCCCCAGGCTCTTCTATATAATTTTTTATAAAATTCAATGTAGTGAGAAAAGTAAAAAAGAATGTTCATTGTAGAAAATTCACAAATTGCATAGAAGTTTAAGAGAAAAAATATTGGCTCAGCGCCTGTGGCTCAATAGGCTCAGGCGCCAGCCATGTACACCTGAGCTAGCGGGTTCGAATCCAGCCCAGGCCCGCCAAACAATGATGGCTGCAACCAAAAAATGGCCGGGCGTTGTGGCCGGCGCCTATAGTCCCAGCTACTTGGGAGGCGGAGGTAGGATACTTGCTTGAGCCCAGGAATTGGAGGTTGCTGTGAGCTGTGATGCCACAGCACTCTATCCAGGGTGATGGCTTGAGGCTCTGTCTGAAAAAACAAACAAACAACAACAAAAAAAGAACTCACTTATAGAAGAAAAATAAAATTAGCTAGATGTGGTTGAATGTGCCTGTAGTCCTAGCTACTCACCTATAGTCCCATCTATTCAGAGGCTGGGGTAGGATGATCACTTGAGTCCTAGAATTCAAGGTTGCAGTGAGCAATGATC
>CAUYON010159461.1:0-14776 GCA_963573935.1 Arctocebus calabarensis | reverse complement strand
TATAAAAAGCCACAGAATTGTGTACTTCAGCAAGGTGAAATTCATGGTATGTGAATTATATCTTAAAAAAAAAAAAATCAGTCTGGGCATGGAGCTTTTTCAAAAAAAAATTCAGTCTGGGCACAGAGCTTTTTCTCCAAGTGTTTCATCTGAGATGAATTGTGTGATGGTGATTACAAGTGTAATGGTGCGATAAAGGAATGCCTGACATCTACTGAGGGCACTGTGGAGCTGGGGCAACCTGGGCAAGATCCACAGCCTTGTACACTTTGCTGTTCCCTCTGACCTTGGAGTGTACGAGTCTGAACATACTGTGTGTATCCATTAAAACTGAAAAATAAAAGTCTGATGCTCAAAGTTAATACTTGTCTAACTTCTTAATTATAACCTATTTGACAAATTGGTCAAAGTGCTATCATGGCCGGGAATATTTTAATCAAAACATCTGTAGTCAGGATTAAATATTCAAAGATAAATAGCCACTGTTCTAGGGGGAGGGGGTGTAGTAGTGTACAGAGAGCATATCCTTGATAAAGGGGAAACAGACAACAAATGTGGGAGGTTGTGCTGTGAAAATAAACAGGCTGGCTTGGAGGTGGCCACATTTAAAAAAAAAAATGAAGCCAGTGATTAGATAGAGTTGTGGGTGGGTAAATGCTGTTATCCTTTAGGATTTAGGTACAGTGGGTGAGGAAGGCTTCTCTGCACAGAATGCTTGTCTTAGCTCGGCTTTTTAAAAATATTAAATTGTGGCTCGGTGCCTGTGGCTCAAGCAGCTAAGGCACCAGCCACTTAACACCTGAGCTGGCAGGTTCGGATCCAGCCTGGGCCTGCCAAACAACAGTGATGGCTGCAACCAAAAAGTAGCCAGGCATTGTGGCAGTTGCATGTAGTCCCAGCTACTTGGGAGGCGGAGACAGGAGACTCGCTGGAGCTCAGGAGTTGGAGGTTGCTGTGAGCTGTGATGCCACAGCACTCTACCCAGGGGGACAGCTTGAGGCTCTGTTTAAAAAAATATATATATTGTGTCCACACTCCCCTTTTTCAAACTCCTTAGCACCTGATTATTTTAACCCCTTCTAGACTGGATCTTGGCTCTACTTTTATCAAAGAGATCATCAGTAGTTTATTTTGAGAGTTTATTATCTTATTTTTTTATATCTACACTCTAGCAAAACTCATCACCTCTCTGGGAGGAGGCACTGTATGGTTTACTTTTCTGTCTCCTTCTGTGATTGCTTTCTGCTTTTCTTCCTTACTGTTCATTATACATGCTCCTCTGGGTTTTGTTTGTTTTAACCATTCTTCTCTTTTTCTTGATACTTCCCTTCAACAGACCAGTCTACCCTTACGGCTTCATCTTTTGCTTCCTAAGGAGGTTTATTTGAAACCTATACTTTCTCCTCATCCTCTTCTCCAGGCACCCAGGTCCTCTGTCCAGCTGTGTGTTGGGCCCCGTTAGCTGCCCCATGGGTGTCTGAAATTTCACGCACCTCAGATGGGCCTCATCTTTCATTAACACTGCTCCTCGGCAGTTTTTGAGTTTGTGTTTGAAATAGTTTTCATGTAAGTGTCCTGCTTTGTCCCGTCTCCGCCTGAGAACATACCCATTGCTTTAGACCTAGGCTCGATAGTCCTTCATTCATTTTTCTGGCTTTTCCCAGTCTCAATTCCATTCAATACAGGGGCTCTGCAGTCAGCATCCTAACCTCAGCTTCAGTTTTGTCAGAGCTTTCTCCTATTCAAATGCCTGCGGTATTCATTATGTAAGAACGCGTTCTCTGTAGGCCCTGGTACACTGTTCAGTACTTAAGTATGTTACGTGAATAATTAACAAAGAGAATGTGGAGAGACACTCGGAGGTTCAGAATTTGCAGCCAGTGAAAGGAGGACCCTGTGAGGGAAAGATAGCGAAGCTGGGCTTAGTGCACCAGGGACTACTTAGGACTGGATGAAGAATTGCAGATCTTGAGAGATGAGAAGGACGATGACAACAAACTTCTGGTGTTTGTCAAAAAGTATTAAAGGAGGACAGTCTTTAATTTGGGCATAGATAAGCACCGTTAAGCTTAAAGAAAGCTTTGTTTTTTAAAAACCTTATTTTTAAAGCTTTATTTTTTCTTTAGTTTTAAAGAAAACTTTAAGAATAGTGATACCCCAACTGAGTCCTGAAGAAAATTAAAGCTGCTTCTATCCACTGAGATATTAAAAACAGACAGCGTCCTATCCCTTTGGCATGTTCCGTTGAAGTCCCTGGGGTGGAAATCCAACCACTGGTCTCTTTTGAATTGCCTCCTGATTTTCTAATTCTCATTCTATGAATCACAAGCTTTTCTAATGATGTTTCTCATGCCTGAGAGCTTCTTAAAGCACAGATTTCTGGATTCCATGCCTGCATTTCTGATTCCGTGAGTCTGAGGAGGGACCCAAGAACTTGCATGTCAAGTTCAAGGGTGATGCTAATGCTGCAGGCCTAGGGATTTCACTTTGAGAAACTCTGCTCTGAATTGTCACACAGAGGTCAAATGACCTTCTAACTTAAGATTGCTATCGTTACCCTGGTGTACCTTCATTGTAACAGCGGTTCTCAACCTGTGGGTTGTGACCCCTTTTAACAATGAAAATACATTTCAGCATTAGGAAGGTTGAGAACACTGTGTGTAGAAGAACCTGAGCTTCTTGAGATTGCATTCAGCAACTTAACTCTTACTTCCCATTCTGCACTGCTCTTTTCTCCTCGGTACCCCATTTTCACATTGTTGAAACATATTCTCTTTCTTCTCTGTGCCTTTGCACATACTGTTTCCTCTGCCCGTTCCCCACAGCCCTTGTAGGATTTATATCCATCAGGTTCCAGACTAATTTTGATAGCTTTCCTAAAGCTCACGTCAGGGAAATTAATTACGAGAACTGAGAGCAGTTGCAGAAATGGTATAAAACCACTAGATGAGGTATTAAATAGTTTGAGAAGTAACATTTCTGGGGTGTGCTACGTGGCAGTTCTAAGGAATAGTGCTACTCTGAACACGTAGTACATAGTACAAGTTTTTGTATCGACATATGTTTTATTTATTTACTTTGCGAGACAGAATCTCTGTCACCCTAGAGTTGAGTGCTGTGGCATTGTCATAGCTCACAGCAACCTCAAATTTTTGGGCTCCAGCAATCCTCATGGCTCAGCTTCCAGAGTAGCTGGGACTATAGGCACCTGCCACAATGGCCTGTCTAATCTTTCATTTTTAGTAGAGATGCGTTCTTGCTCATGCTCAGGCTGGTCTCCAACTCCTTAGCTCAAGCAGTCTGCCTGTCTCAGAGTGCTAGGATTATAGGTGTGAGCCACCATGTCTGATTACTGGACATATGTTTTATATCTCTGGGTATATACCTTGGAGGAAAGTATTGGTCATGTGGTAACTCTATGTTTAATGTTTTATAGAGCTGCCAAACTGTTGTCCAAAGCACCTGCATCATTTTCCTTTCCCATTAGCATTGTATGATGGTTCCAGTTTCTCTGCATCTTTGCCAAAAATTGTCTACCTTTTTAATTTTAGGCATCTGGAAGGTTGTGAAATGGCATTTCATTTAATTTGTTTTGATTTTCATTTTCCTAATGATTAATGTAGAGCATCTCTTCATATGCATATTAGCCATTTGTACATCTTCGAAGAAATGTCTATTCAAGTTCTTCTTTGCCCATTTTAAAATCCAGTTTATTTTGTTACTGAGTTTTAGGAATTCTTTATTCTGTATGTAAATCCCTTATTATATGCTGGCATTCCCTGTGTTATGAATGAGATAAGTTCTGTAGGTTTGTTCTTAAGTTGAATTTGTAAGTTGGAGCAGGTACGTTTACCTTATTACCTGTAATAGCCTCCATTTTAACTTGCAAATGTTTTCTCGCATTTGGTGGCTTTCTTTACACTCTGTCTATCTCTCTTTTGTTTTTTGATGCAGGGCCTTGCACTTTTGCCAGGCTAGCGTGCAGTGGCATCATCATTACCATCACTTATTTCTGGGTTAAAGTGATCCTCCTGCCTCAGCTTTTCAAGTGGCTGGGACCACAAGTGCATGCTACCAAGCCTAGATAATTTTTCTATTTTTTGTACAGATGGGGGCTCTTGCTCAGGCCTATGTTGAACTCCTAGCCTCAAGTGGTCCTCCTGCCTCAGCCTCCCAAAGTGCTAGGGTTACAGGTGTGAGCCACTGTGCCCAGTCCCTTCCATTCTCTCCATAACACCCTTTGATGTACAAAAGTTTTTTAATTTTGGTGAAGTTCAATTTATTTTTTATTCTTTTGTCTATGCTTTTGATGTCATATTCAGGAAATTGTTGCCAAATCCAGCCTCATGACGCTTTCTTCCTGTGTTTTCTTCTAAAAGTTTTAATATGTTAAAACTATTAGAAGAATTTGATGTTATCAGTTCATATTGAGTTAATTTTTGCACGTGGCATAAGATACTGGTCTAACTTCATTCTTTCATATGGGGATATCTAGTTTCACCAGCACCAGTTTTGAAAAAACTGTCCTTTCCCCCATTTAATGGTCTTGGCACCCTTCTGAAAAGTCATTTGACTGTGTATATAAGAGTTTGCGTCTGTGCTCTCAGTTTTACAGTTTTGTGTGTCTATATGGCTGTCTTTATACCAGTAAAGACATGTTTACTGTTGTGGTTACTGTGACTTTTTGAAAAAAAGTTAAGTTTTGAAATCAGAATGGGCGAGTCTCCATCTTTGTTCTTCTTTTGACTGTTCAGAGTCCCTTGAATTCTTAGTTTCCTTTTTGTATTGTTTATTGTTATCTTTTTTTCAGTTTTAAAGTGGGTTGTCTTTTTGTTGTAGAGTTGTAAAAGCCCTTTTTGTATTCTCAATACAATTCTCTTATAAGATACATGATTTGCAGTTTTTTAAAATCATTCTATGGGTGGTTCTTTTTTTTTTTAACTAATAAGAATTATTTATTATATGAATACACGTCTCCCAAAATGTTACTCTTAAAAAATAGGAAATGTTAAGCTATTTTATAGGAATTCATTTTATTAAAATTTTAGATTTTTAAAAAAAATCATTTCTCTATTTTAAAAATGTAGTGGCTGGGTGAGGTGGCTCATGTCTGTAATCGTAGTACTCTTGGGAGACCAAGGCGTGTGGATTGCTTGAGCTCAGGAGTTCAACAGTGAGACCCTAAGCAACATTGAGACCCCCATCTCTATTAAAAATAGAAAAACTAGTGGGGGTGGTGGCACATGCTTATAGTCCCATCTACTCGGGAGGCTGAGGCAAGAGGATTGGTTGTGCCCAGGAGTTTGAAGTTGCTGTGAGCCATGATGCCATGGCATTCAAGAGAGTAAGATTATATCTCAAAAAAAAAAAAAGGTTGTAGTACATTTTACAGAATGATATTTAGCTATTAAAAATATGTTTTTAAATACTATGCAATATACTGGAAATTTTATATCAGGTGAAAATCTGAAACTTTTGTATAGGAAAAACGATTAGATAGAAATACACTAAAATGTTTATAGTGTTCCTGTAGTGATCAGAATAATGAGAATATTGTTTTTTGTGTGTTTATGGTTTTTAGATTTTATTTATGCACTTTTAACATTTTTAAAGCATGTAGGAAATTTTATGGCCCAAAGGAAAGGTGAACCTCTTAGGACAACATAACATATAATGACACAGGATATCACTTTATTATTTTATAGACACTGTCAATGAAGAAGTTAGAACAGACTGTATTTCAGCCTCCCTTGGTGTAGTCCTGAAGAGCAAATGTAGCACTGTTCCCTTCCTGGGTGCTGTACATCTCAGGATAATCAGATACCAAATTTCTAATATTGTCTGCATCCTACTCCATTTCTGCTGTTCTGTTAAGTTATATAACTGACTCAGTGATACCGGATTCATTTACATTATCAGTTAGTTTGAAATCTCTAAAAGAGCGGTTAGCCACTGAGAGTAAATACAGCTGATGTAGTTTGTTCTCCATTGTTGAATGTTGAGTTGAGGAGTTGCTTATACAGTACTTAATTTTAATGCTTTATAAAGCATTCCTTTGATAACGCTATATTCTGTCAGTCTACGTCACTTTAGAACAGTGGTTCCCAACCTTCCAAATGCCACAACCCTTCAATACCTATGTTCCTCTTGTTGTGGTGACTCCCACACGTGAGCAGCGGTGTCTTAGTTCCTAAGACCATCGGAAATATGTGTTTTCTGATGGTCTCAGGCGACCCCTGTGAAAGGGGAAAGGGTCGTGACCCACAGGTTGAGAACCGCTGCTAGAAAATAATGCTTTGCTTTCTGTAAAAATCACAATTATTTAATACAAATCTAGGTCTGTTGAGGCATCATATTTTTCAACAGAACTTAGAGGAATGACGTTAAGTGAATGTACTTCCTGATCTCATTTAAATAGTGACTTTGGTTACTTACACATTTAGTTTTTTTGGTAAAACAATCAGATAGTTTATTAACTTAAAAATTGATTATAAAATTTGGCTGTGTATTAAGTGTGGATTGGCAATTGTGTAGGCAGTTGTCAAATATTATCCCAATTGCATCACACAACTGATGTGATAAAAGAGTCTTACAAAGTATTTTCTTCTATTGTGGAAACTGTACTAATTAGTAATTTGGAAAAGGGCTATAATGGAATTAAACCTTAGTTTAATAATAGCTAAAAATAATTGTCTGTATTTTTTAGGAGTTGGTAATGTTTCTTTTAGAATATAATGCTGATACTACTGTTGTTAATGGAAGTGGACAGACTGCAAAAGAAGTCACTCATGACAAAGAAATCAGAAACATGCTTGAAGGTAAATATTATGGATCTTAACACAAATGGCATTAATTTAGTTGTAGTCAAGGTCCAGAAAATGAGTAAATGGCTTCTGATTAACCAACATGGAGGTTAACACGCCTGTGCTCTAATGATAATATCATTTAGGAGTCCTTGTTTAGACAGAAAATTATGTATATAGGAATCTCTTTGCTTATAGCTTTTGAATTCTTAATTTATACAAAGTTATGGCAAGTTATAATCTGTTTTTCAAATGTTCAACAAAATCTAAAGTAGAAAATCAGAGACTTGAGAGGACAGGGCTGATAGTCTGAGAAGACATGATAATAATATAGGAATACAAAGTACAAGACAGGAATTTTAAAGTCTTGAGAATCAGCTCTGGCTGATTCATTTTCTTGAGGACGTCATAGTAGCATAACAGATAAAAGTAATTTCTTGATAGATCAGCTTTCTTGTTAAGAATATCAATGATTAAACTGCATTTAAGAAGACACATTGCATCTGCAAAAATTCAGAGGAATTTCTCTAAGATTGTTCTAGGTAGACCTTTTTTGCTCATCAACTTTTGTTAGTGTTTGTTTATTTAATGTGTGGCCCAAGACAACTTTTCTTTTTCCAATATGTGGCAGAAAAAACTTTTGGGACATCCCTGCTAGAATGCCTAATGTAGATAAAATAAGACCTTTAATTTCTATTTTGTGAATAAAGATTTTGAATTAGAGTAGCAATTTCACATATACCCTGTGTTTCATCTCTTTGCAATTCAGAGAAGGGCACTATAATTTTGTATTTAAAACACAAAGGTTTCTTAATTTAAATTATTAGTTTTTTTTTTTTTTGTTTGTTTTTTTTGAGACAGAGCCTCAAGCTCTCATCCTGGGAAGAGTGCTGTGGCATCACAGCTCACAGCAACCTCCAATTCCTGGGCTCAAGTGGGTCTCCTGCGTCTGTCTCCCAAGTAGCTGGGACTACAGGCGCCCGCCACAAAGCCCGGCCGTTTTTTGGTTGCAGCCGTCATTGTTGTTTGGCGGGCCAGGGCTGGATTTGAACCTGCCAGCTCAGGTGTACGTGGCTGGCGCCTTAGCCTGTTCAGCCACAGGCGCTGAGCCAAGAGACCAATATTTTTTTAAAGACCCAACTAGAAATCCTAAAAATATAGCCACTAAACTAACTTCCTTCCTTCCTTCCTTCCTTCCTTCCTTTCTTCGTTCTGAGACTGAGTCTTACTCTGCTATCCAGGCTGTAGTGCAGTGGTGCCATCTTAGCTAATGGCAACCTTGAACTCCCAGCTGAAGCAATTCTCCTACCTTAGCCTCCTGAGTAGCTGGGACCACAGGTGTGTGCCACCAGGCTTGGCTAATTGTTTTTTAATTTTCATAAAGACAGGGGTCTAACTATGTTGCCCAAGATGGTCTCAAACTCCTGGTTTTAAGCAATCCTCTTGCCTTGACGTCCCAGAGTGCCAGGATTATGAGTAGGAAGCACCATGCCCAACCTACATTTTCTTTTTCTCTCTCTCTGTTTTTTTTTTGAGACAGAGCCTCACTCTGTCTGTTGCCCAGGCTGGAGAGCCATGGCGTCAGCCCAGCTCACAGGAACCTCAGACTTCTGGGTTGAAGTAGTCCTCCTGCCTTTGCTTCCTGAGTAGCTGGGACTACAGGCCCCTGCCACAACACCTGGCTAATTTTTCTAGTTTTAGTAGAGACTGGTCTCTCTCTTGCTCAGACTGGTCTTTAACTCCTGAGTTTAAGCGATCCTCCTGCCCCAGTCTCCCAAGTAGCTGGAACTACAGGTGCTTGCCATGATGCCCAGCTAATTTTTCTATTTTTTAGTAGAGACAGGGTCTCCCTCTTGCTCAGGCTTATCTCAACACTCTTGGCTTCAAGCAATCCTCCCACCTCAGCCTCCCAGAGTGCTAGGATTACAGGTATGAGCCACCACACCTGGCCTAAATTTTCTTTTAATTGGAAAAACACTTTGAAAATCAACTCAGAGCATAGCACATGTAAAAAGGAGATGGAAAAATACAAGAGAAATCAAGAGATACGGGTGAATGCATTGAGAATTCCCTTTATACATTAATAGAAGCTCTAGAAATGTAGACTAGATAAAGTAAGCATTTTCTAGAACTTAAATAAATTAATTAAAAGCATAAATCCTTATTTTTAAATGACCACAATAAAGTTTCTTATCAAATAACTCTTTGGGAAGTAAAGTCTATTGTCCCTCTCCTTGAGAGGTGGACCTTTGTGACAAGAAGAGTGCAATAGAAGTGCTAATGTGACTTCTGAGGCCAGGTCACAAAAGATGATCATTTACCACTTTATTCTCTCTTGAGATGTTTGCCCTTGGAACACAGACATCATGCTATGAGTTGGCAATGGAGAAGCTAATATGAAGAGGAACCCAGAGCTCCAGATTTCAGCTCTGAGTTTCCAGCAGACAGCCACCCCCAACTGGCCAGCCACATGAGTGAATTATTTTGGACACAGTTCCTTCATTACTCACTTAAGCTACCCAAGCTGACACCATACAGAGTAGAGACAAATCCTCCCCACCAAACTCTGTCTAAACCACAGATTTGTGAGCAAAATGTTGTTACAAGCCAGTTAGGTGTTGGGTGATTTGTTGTACAGCAATAGATAACCAGAACACATAGAAACAGAGTGTGTTTGTTACCTAGGGACCTTCACTGAAAATATTATTAAAGGACCATTGAGAAAGAAAAAAAAAATCAATCAAGAAGAGGCGTGGGGTGGCACCTATGGCTCAGTGAGTAAGGCGCCGGCCCCATATACGGAGGGTGGCGGGTTCAAACCTGACCCCGGCCAAACTGCAATAACAAAGAAAAAAATGACCAGGCATTGTGGCAGGCACCTATAGTCCTAACTACTCAGGATGCTGAGGAAAGAGAATCACCTAAGCCCAAGACCTGGAGGTTGTTGTAAGCTGTGATGCCACGCACTCTACTGAGGGCAACAGAGTGAGATTTTGTCTCTTAAAAAAAAAGAAGAAGAGGCGTGACTGCCAGAAGAAATTATAAGCAAAGAAGTTGCTATTTTTTTTAGTAAATCTAACTATTGACTAAAAAATTCAATGTCTTCTGTTTACTCTGAGAAAACAAAAAGATGAAACTAGAATGAAGACAATGTAAAAGATGGATTGGCAAGCAAAGTGGTATGGTTCTTATTTTATTAAATATTTTAGTTATTTCTAGAAAATACAAAATTAAGTATATAGGAGCATATGTCAATCAACAGGATCTCTTATTCATTACTGGAAGGAATGTAACTCAATACAACTACTTGAAAAACAATTTTGCATTATTTTATAAAACTATAGACCACTTTAGAAAACAATTTGGCATCATCTTGCAAAGTTAAGCATACTTATCTTAAAATGCAGGACTTAGGCTCTTTGAGTATTTTACAGGTAAATTCTGTCCAGGCTTCAAAAGATAAGCCATTAGAAAGTTGGTAGCAGCCATGTCCATAAAAGCAGAACACTGGAAATAACCTAGATATCCATGGGTAAATTACAGTTTATTCTTACAGCAACGAAAAAGGAAACTTGGCTCCCTCCAACCCATAGATTAATATTAGTAACATAATGTCAAAAGAAAAAAAGTTTCTTTTGATATCCTCTTTATACATATGTATTTTATTATTGTACGATTCTCTTTCTATAAAGCTCTTTCCTTAAAATACAAGAATATGTAAAAGTAAAATATGTAACATTGAATTATGCAGGTGCTTGTGATAAAATTATTTTTAATGTTTTAAAACATAAAATATATTTTTATGTTTTTAAAAGCATGGGAATGATAAATATAGAATTCAGGATAGTGGTTGCCTCACAGGTTTTGTGGAGGAGAGGCAAGAAGAAAAGTAAGGAAAGAATCTATAGGTAGATGTAAATTATCAGTAGTAATTTGATTCTTGGCTTTAGTGGGTATTTATCATAACTGTCTTTTAGCGGGGAGAGGTTAAATAAAACTAACTTTTTTTTTTTTTATAGACAGAGTCTCACTTTGTTGCCCACGGTAGAGGGCCGTGGCATCACAGCTCACAGCAACTTCCAGCTCTTGGGCTTAGGCAATTCTCTTGCCTCAGCCCCCCGAGTAGCTGGGACAGGCACCTGCCACAATGCCCAGCTATTTTTGTTGCAGTTTGGCTGAGGCCAGGTTCGAACCTGCCACCCTTGGTATATGGGGATGGCGCCCCACTCTAAGCCACAGGTGCTGCCCCAATAAAACTAACTTTTAAAAATAAAAAGTAAAAGAAAATGGCTCAGTGCCTGTGGCTCAGCGGGCTAAGGCGCCAGCCACGTACACCTGAGCTGGCAGGTTCGAATCCAGCCTGGGCCTGCCAAACAACAATAACGGCTGCAACCAAAACAAAAATAGCTGGGCATTGTGGCGGGCGCCTGTAGTCCCAGCTACTTGGGAGGCAGAGGCAGGAGACTCGCTTGAGCCCAGGAATTGGAGGTTGCTGTGAGCTGTAATGCCACGAAACTCTACCCAGGGTGACAGCTTGAAGCTCTGTCTCAAAAAAAAAAAAAAAAAAAAGTAAAAGAAAACAAGGAAAAGTCATTCATGAACCAGTGTTGACAATATGTCTATGATTAATTCAATTTTGTTTACCTAATATCCAAATATAATATGATATATAGATAAAAATTAATAAAAGGATAACTTTCAAACTACCAGAAAAAAAGTAAAAGTTAAGAGGGAAAAAGCACCTCCCAAAATCTATTTCTTTGTTTCTTTTCTTTGCCATTTTTTTCTTTTTTTTTTCTTTCATTTTAATTTGTTGTATTTCTCTTTTAATTGCAGACCAGAGAAAATTTCTTCATGCACTAGTTACTGGAGACCAGTGACTGAGACCGAGCTCTGCCAGAACTTCAAAAGGGGTAGAATCTCATCATTCAATTTCACATATTGTCTTTTGGAATTGGGGCAAAGGGTCTTCATTTGTCTTGTTGTCTTGTCTGAGTCTGTATTCTTGAAAATGAAAATTCCAGTGACCATAAGTATGAATGTTATTGCCCCTTAGAAACACATAGATTAAGATGCATGTTAGCAGAAACCAGTCTGAAAATGTCACTCAACAAAAACATTTCCAGAAGCTTAGTACTTAATTGGCCTTATTAGCACCATCTGCTCATCAGTTTTGCTTGTGGAAAGTGTTTTCATCAGATAGCAACAAGTTGAAAACAAGGCAGATCACCACACTTTGTTTTGAAGTTGGCACCACATTTTGCCCGCCTCATATCACAGTTTTATATCATCACATTAAATAGGTGAACCAAATCATAGCACATGCATTACACATTAAACCCTGGTTTTCTCTGTGATCCCTTGGGCACGTGTGCATGTCCAGAAATCCTTTTCTTTCCAGTACTGCATCTGTCAGGTTGCTTAGCCAGACATTTGGAGAAATCTTCTCTTACTGGCAATATTCAAGTAAACCGTGTTCACACACTGCATTTTTCTTTTCATTCTACAAATCTGGTTACTCTAATACATTAGGGCATAGAAAAGTTATACTAAAAGTAACAAGATGTAAAAATTGGCTGGTGTGTTGACTCACATCTGTAATCCTAGCACTCTAGTAGGCCGAGAACATGTGGGAGGATTGCTTGAACTCAGGAGTTTAAGACCACACTGACCAAGAGTGAGACCCCTGTCTGTACTAAAAATAGAAAAATTAGTCAAGTGCAATGGAGGCTGCCTTTAGTTTCAACTACTTTAGGAAGCTAAGGCTGGAGGACTGCGTGAGCCCAGAAGTTTGAGGTTACAGTGAGCTATGATAATGCCACTCCAACTTTAGCCTGGGAAAAAGAGTGAGACCCTGTCTCAAAAAAGTAAAGAAGAAAGGAAGGGAAGAAGGGAAGGAAGGAGAGAGGGAAGGGGGAAGGGAGGAAGGAAAAAAATAAATTGAAGTTAGATGCCTGGTGATGATTTAAACTAAAAATTATTCCTATTGTAAAGGTTCTCATTCTTCTGAGAACCTTTTGACAACAGAGCACCAATGATAAGAGAGCTTACTGTATGGACTTCCTACCTTAAATATCTACTTTAATACTACTATGAATTGAACTATAGATTATTTTGAAAATATTTATATAGCAATGTTCATTTCAGAATTGTCTTAAAATGTAGGGGAAGTTAAAATTAGTTTTTCACTTATTTAGACTTATATAACACTTTTTACATAGAAAAGTGTGACATTAAAAAAAACGATAATTTGCCAAAGTGGCAATTTAGCCAAAGCAAACATAACACTCATTAAAGAAGAGATGTAAACAACAGCTTCCTTTCTTAGCCATCTTGGCTGCTGGCATAACTGTTTATAGTATATCAAATTAATAATTTTTATTGAAAAAATAAAATGATAAACGCAAAAAATAAGACTAGCCTCAAAGTTCTGTCCAGAGCATAAAAGACTCTACTAGGGAAGACAGAAAAAAACAGTTTTACTAAGATGTAAATTTAATTTTTTTCTTCTCTTTGTTCATAAAAGAAGCATAGATGTACAATGCACACACAAGCAGACACACAACTCTGGAATTCACAATATACTACAGCATCAATCCTGGCAATAAAATATAGCATTTGTGTGGACTGATAAAACCAAAGGGATTGAATATAATTGCTAAAAGCTCCTTTGTTTCCAATCCATAAAATGTTGATAATTATACCTTCCACTTGAAGTTATTGTGCTAACTGGAGGAGATATATGTAAAAGATCTGGCCACACTCAATAAAAAAACCCCACAATTATTATAACAGATGAATTTAAAAATTGTAAATAAATATTATAAACATTTAAAATGTTTGAGCCTATTTCAGAAGACTTTTCTCTAATTCCTGTTTCTATAAACCAACAGTTTTGTCCATTCTCACCAAATACCTCATTATTTAATTTTTCTTTCCAGAAAAGTCTTATTAGGATTTATTGAAAAGAGTTCATATTACTAGCATCGCATTACTAGAATCTTAATATCACCTGGACAGACGTAATACAGTACATTTATCAGTCTTGTAAACAATAAATACACAAATTTTTAAGCCAATTACATTCACACATTTTAGGCTTCATCATTCTTAATTTTAAAATTTGTCTATGAAAATAAGTAATCTGCTAATATACAAGAGATTTTTTTATTTATGATAGTACAATATAGCATTTCATCTGGTATTTAACATTTATGAATAAAACTGGATTATAAGCAGAGAAAATAAATATTGAAAATGTACATGTAATCATGTACTTTACTGAAATGAAAAATATTCATTAATACATTTATCAAGAGTATTTGTTAGAACTAATCTCAACATCACCTATGTAGTAGTCCTGTCAAAAATGTTTCATGTGAATTTAATTATGACAGAAAAATCAAGTTAATCCATACTGAAGAACAGCCTAGAAAACAACTGGCCTGGGCTCTTCTCTGAGATCAATGTCATGAAAGACAAAGAAGGATGGGCAAGTGTTCTAGATTAAGGAGACTAAAGAAACTTGAAAACTAAATGCAAGGGAGGATCTGTAATTGGATCCTCAATCAGATGGGAAAATGATCTATAAAGACTATTACTGGGATAATTGGGAGGTTTGAAAATTTAGATAATAAAAATTTAAGTGTAATAACTGAATTGTTATTTTGTAGAATGACTATGTTCTTGAGAGATACATGCAAAAGCATCAGGGATGTCTACAACTAACTTTTTTTTTTTTTTTTTTTTTGAGACAGAGCCTCTAGCTGTCACTCTGGACAGAGTGCCGTGGCATCACAGGTCACAGCAACCTCCAATTACTGGGCTCAAGTGAGTCTCCTGCCTCTGCCTCCCAAGTAGCTGGGACTACAGGCGCCTGCCACAATGCCCTGCTGTTTTTTGGTTGTAGCCGTCATTGCTGTTTGGCGGACCGGGCTGGATTCGAACCCGCCAGCTCAGGTGTACGTGGCTGG
>CAUYON010159457.1:0-11741 GCA_963573935.1 Arctocebus calabarensis | reverse complement strand
GAGACAGAGCCTCAAGCTGTCACCCTGGATAGAGTGCTGTGGCATTACAGCTCATAGCAACCTCCAATTCCTGGGCTCAAGCGAGTCTCCTGCCTCTGCCTCCCAAGTAGCTGGGACTACAGGTGCCCGCCACAACGCCCGGCCATGTTTTGGTTGCAGCCATCATTGTTGTTTGGCAGGTCTGGGCTGGATTTGAACCCGCGAGCTCAGGTGTACGTGGCTGGCGCCTTAGCCCGTTGAGCCACAGGCGCCGAGCCTGAGGTACGTTCTTAATCTATTAGTATTTGTGAGCTCATGCCTCTAAACAGCTCTTATTTTTATACTCTCAATTAGTAGGCACCACATAGACCAACAGTTTTATACAGTAGGTAAAGCCAAGGAAAGAAATTATGTCCTACCTGCATGCTAGAAAAATGATGGAAAACTCAACTTTCATTAGAAATTACTCTACAATGAAATACTGAGTTAACCTGGGGCTACCTTGATTTTACTTATATCCTAGAAATTTCCCATTAAGTTCTGCAGCTAGTGTTTGCTTTTCCATTCTTTAGTTAAATGACCTGGGAAACTGACGTGTCATCCTAAACCTTAGTTGTCTCATCATATCTTTGAGGTTACTAAATCCCTACTTATTCCCAGAGGTGGGAAGAAAATCAAATGATTCCTTGTATGAGTCAACTCCCAAATACTTCACAAATGTAGTCCTATATCTACTAAATTGGTCATGTAGTATCTGTTAGTGATGACCTTTTGATGTAGTATCTGTTAGTGATGACCTTTTGGGGTAGAGCTCGCCTGCATCCATTTACTCAGGTTTCTCAGCATATTGTACTTGGATCTTTCTCTAAGCAGAAGGGACAGTCCTCTTGTACCTGGGAGGAGGGCACAGGAAAATCCAAAAACCATTAAAGCACTTCATTCATTCTGGCTAATTAAGATTGGACCACAGTACTAATAACTCAGGGGAAACAAAGCCATTACAAATGTATAGATTACAAATGTATAAACTGCACTAGGAGATTAAAAATTAATTTTCGAGTTTGAAAACATCTTCAATCATTACTTGTGAATTTAAAACATCCCAACATGTTCATTGGCAGGAAGATAACTACTGGCAGTAACACTGTCCAGAAAGTGGGGAGAGCTGTGTGATCTTTCCCTCTCCCCGGCTTCAAGATCCTCAGCTGTGAAACGAGGTTGGCTTGAGTGAACCAAGCCAAGAAGCTTCCAACTTGGCTGTTTCATGATCCCAAGTGACCCAGGATCTAGCAATCCTGCCTGGCATTGCCTAAATGCTTCCGGGAACCAGCAGAGCATGAAGTGGTTTTATGCTCGCTTGAGAAATATAAAGATGGGCACGTTAATTGTGGCCAAAGCACATATCATTTCTGACACAGAAAAAAAGGCAGAGGGTGAGAAATCCAGCTGGAGAACTGAGTCTGAATTGCCAAACCAAAATGATTTTCTCTTGAGAAATGCTTTCATAATGGCTTGTCACTCCCTCACTTTGTCACACTGATTGCGTCTCCTAGACCGCTTAGAAAGGGAATGTAAAGAGACCTGTTGTGCAGGCTCTGTCCAGAAATCCCTGCATAGCCCTAGGGAAGTCACGTACCCCTCCAGCTTCAGTTTCTTCAACTGTAAAATGGCCGAGTTGAACAGTGAATACATTTGTTAAGAAATTAGGCAAAAAGGCCAGGCATGGTGGCTCAGCTAGTTGGGAGGCAAGAGAATCACTTGACGGCAGTCCCTGTGCCTCAAAGAATAGGCTGCCAGCCTCATATACCGGAGGTGATGGGTTCAAACCTGGCCCCAGCCAAAAACTGCAAAAAAAAAAAAAAATGAGGATCACTTGAGCCCAAGACTTGGAGGTTGCATTGAGCTATGACCCCACAGCACTCTACCAAAGTGCTCTACAAAATGAGACTCTGTCTCAAAAAAAAAAAAAAAAAAAAGAGGGTGGCGCCTGTGGCTCAGTGAGTAGGGCGCCGACCCCATATACCAATGGTTCAAACCCAGCCCCGGCCAAACTGCAACAAAAAATAGCCAGGTGTTGTGGCGGAAGCCTGTAGCCCCAGCCACTCGGGAGAATCGCCTAAGCCCAGGAGTTGGAGGTTGCTGTGAGCTCCACAGCACTCTACCAAGGGCAATAAAGTGAGACTCTTTCTCTACAAAAAACAAAGGAAGAAATTATGTAAAAAGCAGAGCACAGAAATGATCATTAACAGTGACAGTAAAATATATTACCGATAATGCCATTAGGATGTGATTTAATCATTAATTCAGCAAACTTTTTTTATTGTATCAGGAATTATTCTAGGTGCTGTGGATATAGAAGTATGAAGAAAAAAGGGCAGATGTCTTAGCCATCTTGGAGCTTAAAATACTGGCAGCAAGTAAGTAAAACAAACAGCGTGTATGATGAGGATTATATGGGGAAAGGGCAAGAAAAGGACCTAGAAACTTCAGGGTGGGGATGCAGGTGGAGTGAGGGGCTGCAAATACCCGAGGGAGGAAGCGCAGTGAGCCAGGGTGATCAGAGAAGACCCTTCCAGCAGAAAGGCTGGAGCCCTGTAGAGCCGAGGCAGAGAGCAGTGGGAAAGGAAGTCAGAGGTTTGACAGGGGATATAAACCAGGGCCAGACAGGACAACACTGGAGAATTCTCAGTAGAGGAATAACTAAAGCAATGTAGGTTTCAAAAAGCACATTCTAACACAGGATGGACAACAGACTATTGGAGACAAAACTAAATCAGAAAGACCAATAAACTCTTTCCCTGGGACGGCCTACCCGGTATCCTGCGTCCATCACGCGCATTTCAGGGACTTCTCACAACCACCCTATGAAGTAAGACTTGCTAATTATTGTTTTGGTAGTCGAGAGAATGAGATAGAGTGAAGGTAATTTAACTGTCTCAGGTCCCACAGCAGGTGGGGACTTGTATCCAAGCTGCTTGAGTTTGCCTTTCATCTAATCTGAGCCATGCCTCCTTCAAAGCAGCAATGGTGGTCAGGCACACTTTCCCTCTGAAAAGAGTCATTGGAAAAACCTGGGTTTCGTGAACTGGAACACATTCTTCTTAGCAAAGTATCTCAAGAATGGAAGAAAAAGTATCCAATGTATTCAGCCCTACTATGAAAGTAATTTATAGCTTTCACATGAAGGCTATAACCCAATTATAGCACAAGAATATGGGGAAAGGGGCAAGGGAGGGGAGGGGAGGAGGAGGGTGGGTGGAGGGAGGGTAATTGGTGGGATCACACTTATGGTGCATCTTAGAAGGGTACAGATGAAACCTACTAAATGCAGAACATGAATGTTTTCAGACAATAAATGAGAAAATCCCATGAAGGTTATGTTGGACAGTTGGATGAAAATATTTCAGATTGTATATGAAGCTAGCACATTGTTCCCCATGAGTGCACTAATGTACACAGCTATGAATTAATAAAAAAAAAAAAACCAATGAATAAAAAGAGACTTTCCCTGGGTCAATGTCTCTTAAAAAGAAAAAAAAAATGAAAAGAGTCATTGAATGGGAACAGATCTATGAAGCACAAATGGGGGGGGGGGAAGAAGAAGAATGAAGTAGAGGAAATAGTCTATAACTTAAAAACATGAATACTGAGAAGGTATCATTAAATAAAGTTAGCACAGAGTATAATATTACCAGATAATTTGATATGAATTTCATATCCTGCACAGTCTCGTAGCCAACAGGAGATAAGGGCTTCGAGTGAGGGTAGAGGGAATAAAGAGATGTGTGCATCAGTTACACTTTAGAGCAGTGGTTCTCAACCTTCCTGATGCTGCCAACCTTTAATACAGTCCAAAGGGGTCTCGACCCACAGGTTGAGAACCACTGCCTTAGAGGCAGGCACCTATAATCTCACTAGAGAGAAGCATCATAACAATTGTAAATAATGAACATTTACCCAGATGAATGTCATAAATTCTATTCTTTAGGCACAAGTATTGTAAGAGTGCAAAGACAAATGATTACTTCTGAGTGGATGACGGAGCAAACTTCGAAGAGGAGCTGGCCTTTGAGCTGAGCTTTGGAGAACGAGTAGGACCTCCCTTCAACAAAGCAGGACAGGAAGCATAGTTTGGGCATGAGCAAAGAAAGGGTCATAGAATATAGAAGGTCATAGAATAGTCAGTGGTGAATACCACATGGGTGGAAAAAGGTTTGCAGAAGGAGGCCAGAGAGGTCCCAGAAGTCACGATGGCAGAGGACCCTGAAAGCCACCACGTTGATGTGTGTGGACTTAATTATTTAGGCAACGGATTTAGCTTGTGTTTTGAGCTACCATGTCAGCTCTTTGAAAGCAAAATCAAGGTCCGTGCCCCTTTCATCTCTGAACTTTCAGTGCCTTGTACAGCATCTAGAGCACAGTAGGCACATACAGGATGGTGGATGGATGAGGGGGATTCAATACAAGCCTTAGGGGTATTAAAACAGAATTAAATGACTAACTGGATTGAGCAAGAGAGAATTTAGAATGACTTAAAGAATTATAGCATGGATTATAGGCAGTACAAAAGGATGGGTGGGTTTGAGGTGAGAGAGATTTTAGTAAATCTATCATCTTCACCTGAAAACGTGAAGGGGAGAGAGGAATCAGGAAGGCATCAAGGTGTGTTAGCCCAATCTGGAGGTCTATCTGTGAGTGGGAGTCAGGGATACTCATCACTCTACAACCCAGATCAAGGTGGGTTAGCCCAATCTGGAGGTCTCTGCCTGTGAGTGAGAGCTGGGGATACTCATCATTCTCCTGGACCCAGGTAAGTTTCTTCCAGGGTTTGCTCAGGGATGTTGGAGAAATGTAGTGCCCTTGGGCCTAGGGAGGAGGTGCAAAGGACGGATTTCCTTCAAAGCTTCCCCTAACTTATCCCCAAGTTTACCTAGGATAACCATCCCTTTTAACCTCTCTTCTCACCCTCTTGCTCTTCCAACAGACCACAGAATCATGCCAACCACACAGGGGTGGTGGGATACAGGTGATCAGAAATGTCTTTTTTTTTTTACAATTATTATTATTTTTAGAGACAGGGTCTCCCTCTGTTGCCCAGGCTAGAGTGTGGTGGCATCCTCATAGCTCATTACAACCTGAAACTCCTGGGCTCAAGCAACCCTCCTTCTTCAGCCACCGAAAGAGCTGGAATTATAGGCATGAGTCAGAATGCCCAGCCAGAAATGTCATTTTAGATTATATGACTTCTCCTAAATCTTATCATATTCTGTCTGGAATTTACTATCATTCTAAAAGTCTGTAAGATCACTGTATTCTTTGAAACAAAAGAACCAAGTACATAAATACATGAATGAAAAAGAAGGCAAAGGGGTGGAGGCTTTACTCAAGAGAAAAACTATTAGCAAGAGCGGAACCTGGCTGGAGCAGTGGCTCATGCCTATAATGCTAGCACTCTGGGAGGCTGAGGTGCATGGATTGCTTGAGCTCACGGGTTGGAGACCAGCCCGAGCCCGAGCGAGACACTGTCTCTAAAAATAGCCAGGCGCTGTGGCAGGTGCTTGTAGTCCCAGCTACTCAGTAGGCTGATGCAAGAGAATTGCTTGAGCCCAAGAGTTGGAGATTGCTGTAAGCTGAATGCCACAGCACTCTACAGAGAGTGACAAAGTGAGACAGAGTAGAACCTGATATGCCTACAGCAATACTTTGTTAAATTTAACTCTAGCAAATACTATTTACCCAGAAAAAAAAATCAACAAAGGAAGGCTTATGTGCTAGAGAGTCTCTAAGATCCCCAAACCAACAAAGAACTGTGTTAGTTTGCTTGGCAGAAATGGTTCGAATCTGTCCTGTCTCACTTATTATCTGTGTGATTTTAGGCAAGATACTTTGATGAATTTCAATTTTCTCATCTCCTAATCCCTTAATTTGGATTAATAGTATCTCCCTCCTGGAGTTTGTGAGGAGTAAGTGAGATGACCTATATAATATAAGTTTTTAGTGCAGTATCTGGCAAAAGCAGGAATTTGGAAATTCCTACTAGTTAGTTCAGCCTTCCCCTTTGTTAAGTGGAATTACAGGAAAGCTGGATCAGGTTGGTACATAGAAAGAGAGAAACTAAAAGAGTGGAACCTGATATGCCTCTTTTAGTTTATGCTTGCAATTTGTGCATAAATTCAGATAATAAGAAAATATAAGGGCTTGAGAACACTGACACAGTTGATAAATGACTGGCACGCCGATTTCAAGCATCTTTCAAGTTGCTCTCCCCAGGCCCTCCTTCTTTAACTTCCCCCTTTGAGCCTTGATTATTCTCACACTTTTTTAGAGCTTTCCAAAGAGGGAAGGAAGAAAGGAATTACAAACAACAGGCACTGACACGCTACAAAATTATTTGAATAATTGGAATTTGGTGATTGGATAGCAGAAGTCACATAAGGACTTTGAAGATTTTTTTCCCTAAACTTGAGCATGTAATAATTTATGCAAAATCTATGCCAATTATGTGCATTTTACCCTCCACAACTACATTTTTCTAACAGAGCCTGCATTTAAATATGGAAAACGGGAAAACTCTTTCATCTTAACTCATTCTTCACAACTCTCACTACCCGGGTCTTTTCCCACTCATAATCTTTCTTATCTCTTTGCTCTGTCACCCACCTAATAAGTCAGAGTTCTTCGATTTATTCCTACACTCATTGAACAAGGAAAGCACTAAGTGCCTACTATATTCCAGACACTCTTCTGGGCCCTGAGGATGCAGTAATGAGTAATAGTCAGTTACTGTCTTCTCTTTTCAGGAAGACAAACAGAAGCAATAAAGAATAAACAAACATGTGGAAATATAATTACCAGTAATGATAACTGCTGCCAAGAGAAATACAGCAAGGAGTAAGCGTGACTGGGACGTGGCTATTTGCTTTGATTGCATTTTGATAAACTCCTGGTGCTGAAGGCCACAAGATTACCCCATGTTTTATTGTCTTGTCCAGAACGAGGGTCGAGCTGTGCAAATGCCCTTCATGTGTGGCCCACTCTCAGTGCCACCTGAATTCAGCTAATCCCATACAGTGGTACAAGGTGGCAAAATTTTTCAACAAATGAACAAGAAGTAGATTTATAATCAAGAAAAAAGAACCTCAAACTTCTCTTGAAATGTCAGAATCTGTTTCCTCCAGGTGTAAGAGAAAGTGTTCATCCTTGTGATACGGGAGTACTTCAGGGATTGATGATAATGGAGATGGGAATGTCCTGGATACAAAGACAAATGGACAACCCAAACTCTGAGCACAGGCAACATTTTGACAGCCATCTGCGTCGCATTTCACACAGGAGCATCATGCACGGAGCACACTTTCACACTGGGAGAGTGAAGATTGGGAAGAGACAGCAGAGAGGTCCAAGGATGAGGTCTAGATAACCCATCAAATTAAATGGTTGGCAACTGTTAATGTTTAGTTATTTAGTGTAATTAGAAAATTTTATGAATTAGCTACTTAGTTAACCTATTATACATTAACTCCTAACTGTTTAACTGGTAATTGAGGCAGTATAAAGTCAAAAGCATGAGACTCAAAAACAAACCAGGCTTTGGCTTGGCGCCTGTATCTCAGCAGCTAGGGTGCCAGCCACATACTCCCAAGCTGGCGGGTTCGAACAAAGCCTGGGCCTGCCAAATAAGAATGACAACTACAACCAAAAAATAGCCAGGTGTTGTGGTGAGCACCTATAGTCCCAGCTATTTGGGAGGCTGAGGCAAGAGAATCACTTAAGCCCAAGAGTTTGAGGTTGCTGTGAGCTGTGACACCACAGCACTCTACTGAGGGTGACATAGTGAGACTCTGTCTCAAAGAAAAAAAAATCACTAAGTTGTCTTTCAAAAAGGAATTATCAATTTATACTCTCATCAGCAGTATGTAAGCATGGTCTTTCTTGCACCCTCAATCATGAGTCATTCTTTCTTTCTATAATTTTTATCAGTTTCATAGGTAAAAATCCTATGTTGTTTGAATTCACAGTCTTATTATTAATGAAACTAAACTTTTATGTTGATTAGCTAAGTATTTTTCTTTTGTAAATTATTAATTTAAATCCTTTGGATTCTCATAAACTGTTATGCTCACCTTTTTCTTATTAATTTGTAAAAGTTCTTATATATTAAATAACCTTTTGTCTATGAACCATGTTACAAATATCCTTGCCCAATTTTTCATTGGCCTTTTAAATAATATTTTATTTTTTGTCAGATTAATAGACATAATTTAGAAAAAAGTAAAACTTGCCCCTTTCTATGAATTTTAACAAAAGCATACAGTTGTGTAGCCATCACCATAAGCAAAATATAGAAAAGTTTCATCACTCTCAGAAAGTTTTTTAGACATTACCAACAGACAGTTTTTGTCTCTGTGGTTTTGCCTTGTCCATAATGTCACATAAATGAAATCATGTACTATGTATCCTTTTGAATCTGGCTTCATTCACTCAGTGTCCCATATATGTCCCATAGTTTATTCACTAGTTGATGGACATTTTCATTCTTTCTAATTTTTGGTGATTATGAGTAAAAGAATTATCTTCATCAATATTAATATCCAAGTTTTTATGTAGACATATGCTTTCATTTCTTGTGATTAAATGCCTAGGAACATGATAAATATAGATTGGACTTTATAAGAAACTGCCAAACTGTTTTCCAAAGTGGTTGTACCATTTTCCATTCCTTCCAACTGTGTGAGAATTCTAGTTGCTTCACGTGTTTACCAATACTTAATACTGTAAGGTTTCGTTTTTTCTTTCTTTTTCTTTCCTTTCCTTTGCTTTTCCTTTCTTTTCTTTTCTTTTCTTTTTTCATCCCCCCCTCTTTGGAAACAGTCTCACTTTGTCACCCTTGGTAGAGTGCTGTGGCATTATAGCTGATAGCAATCTCAAACTCTTAAGCTCAAGCCATCCTCTTGCCTCAGCCTCCCAAATAGTTCAGACTATAGGGGCCCACTGCAATGCCTGGCTATTTTTAGGGACGGGGTCTCCGTCTTGCTTAGGGTGGTCTCTAACTCATGAGCTCCAGCAATCCACCCATCTCAGCGTACAGAGTTCCAGGATTACAGGTGTGTGGGCCCAGCCTTCTTTCTCTTTCTTTCATTTTAGTCATTCTAATAATTGTGTAGTGATATCTAATTTGGTTTTAATTTTCATTTCTCTAATAATGAATAATGTTGAACATTTTTCATGAGTTTATTTTTCTTATATCTTATTTGACAAGCTATAAAAGTTTAAATCTTTTGCCCATGTTGAAAATGATGTTATTTACTTATTATTGAGTTGTACCTTTACATATTGTAGACACAAGTTCTTTATCAGATATGCGTTTTGCAAATATTTTTTCCCAGTGTTTGTCTTGTTTTTTCATTCTGAAGTATCTTTTACAAGAGCGTATCTCAACTAAGAGTATCTTTTCAAAGAGAAAATTTTTGATTCGGTCTAATTCATTGCTTATGATTTGTGTTTTTTGTGTATGTCTTCTCTAAGAAATATTTGCCTATACCAAGGTTGCCAAGATTTTCTGTTATGTTTTCTTTTAGAAGTGTTATAATTTTAGGTTTGATACTTAGGTCTATAATCCCTTGTTAGTTAATTTTTGCCTATGGTATAAGGAATGGGTCAGGGTATCTGTTGTTGTTTTTTGTTTGTTTGTTTTTTGTTTTTTTGCATATGAATGTCTAGTTTTTCCAGCACCACAAAGACTACTTTGTTTGCATTTAATTTCCTTAGGATCTTTGTAAAACATCAACTAGCTATAGAAGTGTAGATCTATTTCTGGAGCCTCTATTTCTCCTTTTATCTGTGGGCCTATCCTTGTACAAATATACCATTTTGCCTTCATTACTCTCACTTATTCAAAGCCAAAATCAAATAGTAAGAATACTTCAGCCTGGTTCTTTTTCCAATTTTTTTTTGACTATCCAGTATTTTTGCTTTTTTTATAAACTTTAGAATCAGCTTACTGATTTCTATAAAAATATTATGCTAGAATTTTTTGGAATTGAATTGCATCTGTAACTCAATCTGAGGAGAAAATTCATCTTAACAGAATTGTCTTTCAATCTATGATCAGTATATCTCATCATTTATATAGGTTTTTTAAACATTTATCCCACTGCATTTTGTAGTTTTTAGGATATACTTTGACAGATTTGTACATTTTATGTTTGTTGCTATTATAAACAATACTTTTGAATTTTTCTGCATTTATATGTTTGTTGGAATTTCTGTATTTTACGCATTAAATTCCCTACTGTGACTCATATTTTCATTCAATTTACCACATCTCAAATTTCTGGCCTCAAGCGACCCTCCTGCCTTTACCTCTCAAAGGACCGGGGATTATAGGCATGAGCTTTTAATGTTGTTCGTAGCCATGTATTTAAGTGTTTTCATTCATGCTTTCTCCTTTTGTGTGAATTTACTACATTTCAAATTACTTGAACTATTTCTATTTGTATTATGTCATTTTATCTTATGAAAAACACAATAACTATGAAAAAACAAATTGTTTTTCCTCTTTTATAGTCTATTATGCTGATACCAAAAGCTTAACTTTCCAAGGTCACACAAATTACATGCTTATGTTAACTTGCCAGAGTTAGAGGCATTGCCAAGGCTAGACTCTTAGTTACTCAGAGTGTCTTAACGAATACCTTTCACGCACCCTGCATTTAAAGAGCACAGAGTCTAATTGGAAAAACTGATAAAGCTTCAAAGGTAGCCCACAGGAAATACAGTGCTGTACATCTAAAGTGTGGACAGGTCAGCACTGGTTGGACCCTAAGTGTACACCACCTAGTGGTAGACACAATGGCACATCACAAATTAATTTAGTTCTCTGTTCTGTTTGTTTTTATTTTTTGGAGACAGAGCCTCTCTCACTGAGGCTACAGTGCCATGGCATCAGCCTATCTCACAGCAACCTCAAACTCCTGGGTTCAAGCAATCCTCCTGCCTCAGCCTCCCAACAGCTGGGAATACAGACACCCTCCACAATGACTAGCTAAGTTTTCTAATTTTAGTAGAGTTGGGGTCTCACTCTTGCTCAGGCTGGTCTTCAACTCCTGAGCTCAAGAGATCCTCCCACCTTAGCCTCCCAAGAGTGCTAGGATTACAAGCCTGAGCCACTGGGTCTAGCCCTGTTAATTTAGTTCTGAACTGAAGTAGAACTCATAGGACTGTAATTTAAGATTTTCTTTATGTTATTTTGTGGACTTTATGATTCATGATTTTTTTCTATTAATTGAAGACTCAGAGATTACATCTTATTCTGTGACAAATACCAGATAAAGTCAACCAATATTCTAAGTGCAAATTCATACATTTCTTAACTGAGAAAAGAAAAATCAGCACTCCAAATGGAAAAGACATTATCATTATCAATTAACTTTTGGAAAAGTTGGTGGATCAGAATATGACATGTTAATGTTACCCTTTGATTGACAGACTTAGAGTAAAATTTATGAAAACATAGGAAGAAATGCAAGTACTAATTACTTTTTTTGTTTGTTTTTTGAGATTAAAGCTGGTTTAAGTAAGGTGTTTAGTACAAACAAGAATAAATAGTGTGATGTGCCATTTCTCTCTTTGGTAGAGTAAGGAAAGCCCTACCATGGCAATCACATTTTAAAAAAAAGGTACTTATGAAAAAGGTAAATATCCATAGGGTACCAGAACCCAGATAGCTTTTCTCAGCCAAAGCTAGGTCCTGTCTATGCCTT
>CAUYON010159456.1:0-32425 GCA_963573935.1 Arctocebus calabarensis | reverse complement strand
AGCCACGTACACCTGAGCTGGCAGGTTCGAATCCAGCCTGGGCCCGCCAAACAACGACTGCGGCAACCAAAAAATGGCTGGGCGTTGTGGCGGGCGCCTGTAGTCCCAGCTACTTGGGAGGCGGAGGCAGGAGACTCGCTTGAGCTCAGGAATTGGAGGTTGCTGTGAGCTGTGATGCCACAGCACTCTACCCAGGGTGACAGCTTGAGGCTCCGTCTCAAAAAACAAGAACAAACAAAAAAAAAAACTTAGTATGATACATCAGTGTGACAGTTTGTAGTATAAATATCTTTCTTTTTTTTTGAGACAGAGTCTCACTTTGTCACCCTCAGTAGAGTTCTGAGGCATCACAGCTCACAGCAACCTCCAACTCTTGGTCTTCAACGATTCTCTTGCCTCAGCCTTCCTCCCAGTAGCTAGAGGTGCCCACCACAACACCCAGCTATTTTTTGTTGTAATTGCCACTTCTGTTTTTTTAGCTAGCCAGAGCTGGGTTCAAACCCACCACCCTGAGTATATGAGGCCGGAGCCCTACCCACTGAAGCCACAGGCGCCACCCACTATAAATATCTTATAGCCTAATAATTATTAAATTGTTGATCAATGAAAAAAATAATCTTAAGACTGGGTGCCATTGTACAAAACTTTGGTTAACGAGTATTCATGGATGTGAGACAATGAAAGAGAGCCTTAGTAAACCCAAATAAAAGCTAAGTGAATTTTAAACATTGGTTAAACCAAATTTGAGGATGCCAGATTTGATTTAAACAGCAAATATTAAAATGTTGTCCTTTGACCATAGGGAAAAGGAGTTTGTCTGGAAAAGAACATGGGTAGGGCTAGGCCCATACAGCCAAATGCTAGAAGATGCCATTTCCCGTTGCATTCTACCTGGGAGGGGTGAAATGCACTTTAACTATTGTCAACCACTTCATGCTCCTATAAAGATGAAGGTGACTCATCCAAAATATATGTAACATTTTTTCAGTAGTTTATAACTTCATTCATCCCTTTAATGAATAAGAACATACAGGTATCTTTCTCCCTAAATAAAAAATGGAAAAGCTGAGGCCCTCTAAGGTTAAGTGTCTTGCTTAGTGTTTCCTAAATAATCCGTGGTAGAATCAAAACCAGAACTGGATTCAATAGCTACAGTCTACAGAGCATTATTTTCAGGACCAAATGGAACAAGTTATATTCAATTTTGTTTGAATGCATTTCAGAAACCAGGTAACACCTTATAAAATGTTTGATTGTATCTTGTTTATTCCGTAGATTTCTAGAAAGGAAGCTACAATTGGGAGTGAAGGATACATCTATTTTCTAACATTGAAATATGTTTGCTCCTACAATCTCATCAGCTGAATTACCAGAAAATTCACACTCCATATCAAGTTCACATAAAGTGACTAACATCCGTCACAGATATTGCTACCTGTACAAAAATGTACCTTCTTGGTGTGTTTTCCTCACACCTAAGACTAAACCGGCTCTTGCAAAGCTCTTATTGATGATTACTTAAGGTCCTACTTCACAACCATAAGGTTAGATCTTTGACATCAGAAAAGTGGCAGCAGGTACTCCAAAAGGGCCTCTGCCCTTTGTCTTAGAGTGGCTGGAAGGTGAGCTTTGAATCTTATTCTGACAGTTCCCCAGGAGCATAGAACACGCTGGGGAAGCTCTGGTCCAGGCAGAAGAGGCAGCCGTCTAAGGGAATGTAGTTCCTCTTTCATTTCTCTTCATCCTATTCAGCTGTCAGGCCTGAGGGAGACAGGAGAGCTGACAGAGTGAGGATTCCCCTAGACTTTGTCCACCTGAATGTTCAGCAGGGAGAGCTGTGAAGGGAAGCTGTGAAACAGAGCTGCACATGCACTTGACCCTTGCCTGGCAGCAGAGTAGTCTTTGGAGTCGTTCAGTGGGAGATGGCACTAAGATACGGCCAGAAACCAAGTGAAGTGGGGGGAGAGAGAAAGACAAGCTGATATCAACTATGTGAGAGAATATCTTCTCTGAGAGGCTCACCAATCACAGACAGGTTAAAAAAAAAAACAAAACAGAAACATAGTCTTAAAATGAATTCAATGTCCTGTTTTTTCCTTCTCTAGGAAATTAGCATTCAGAAAGTTATGTTTTTGAATGTGTCCTGATGTATGTCTAAATCAAGAGTACACTTTTATGACTGGGTTATAAACCCATAATAATAGTGATGGGTTAAAATGGAATGCCTTCAAAAGATAACCTATACCTACTAAAGGCTTGAAACTCGATTAGCCCAGCTATTAAAACCAGGAGGACAAACTGTTTCTTCCCTGGATTCAAAAGCTGTTAGGCTACGGCATGACCCAGTACAAAAGTTTTCTGAATCTCTCTCCACTTTACAAAACGTCGGCTCGTCTGCATTGAAGCTGTTTACAGCTCTGTGCTAAGTGGAAAGTTCAAATCAATTATTGTCCATTAGAGTTTAGGTATAACTGATGAAATATCCCCAGAGGAGTATTGTAAATGTATCAAGACGTCCTTCCCCATTATAGAAATGGGGACGCATAGTGAATTACTTACCTTCTCTCTTACCCTTAATGCCTCTGAAAGGCTGCTGGGCAGACAGAGCTCATCTTGTCCTGCTGGGGTTTAAAGTGAGGACTTTACCATTTGGTGAACATTCACAGTGACCTGGCAAAAAGTCTAGATTTCAACTCATACTGTCTCTAAATTCTCTTACACAAAAAGACTTAAGAAACAAAAGATAAAAAAGCCCTAAAAATTGCTTCAAAACAAAACCCAGAAGTTCCCTGGCAGTGACCTTCTTTTAGAAATACAAGTTTCTTGTTAACAATCAAAGGAGAAAAGTTGAGACGGCAAGATTTTAGCAAGTGATGGTATGATGGATTGCCAGATGATTTGTTCTAGGATACTTCTTGGTTTTGTAACTCAAGCTTCAGCAGGACAGAAAAAGAGACCCACTCACCACTCAAGTGCAAGGGAGACACGTCTTATTTTCTGAATCGGTTATTTGGTTATACAATATGTTAGTGACTTTCACCCTGTAATGGCCAGAACCAAGAGAAAGAAGAGAGTCTGATTTTTGATCAGTTTGTAACAGGAGATGGAGTAGAGCTTCTAAGTTCCTTTTTTAAGTTGTCATTGCTTATTCTCTTCCCCTGGTTGTGCTCCAGAGCAATCTCTGTACACTACAGACTAAGGCTGAAATGCATAGGAAGTTGTCTTGTCCTAGGAAAGGCTGGGTATTATTCTTCAGAGTACTAAGATTTCTCAAAAACCAGAGAAGTGACAAAGAAAGGTCAAGGAGACATCATTCTCCTCTATCAACCTTTCTTTCCTCCATGTGCACAGGTGGGCAGGACACCTCTGTATTCAGAGCTAGTCTTGTTCAGCTCCAATGGGTGCCCTGTGGGGAAGCAGCGGGACACAGTTCTAACCCAACTGCCAGTCATAATGGGGAAAAGACGCATCTTTAAAATGCAACACTGATCTCTTTGTGTTTCTGTAACACCAAGGATAACTCCAGGGATGTTTCTTTCTGCTGACAGCTCTGTCCGTGGTGCTAAGTAGAAATTGGCAGTATTTCCTTTTTGTGGACCATCCTGCTTATCCCCCACTTTTCCTGGGCTTCTAGTCTTCTATCCATGGAGATGCTAATTGCTGTACAGAAAACCTAGCTGAGATTCCTAGGATATTTATTGAGTCCGATTTTCTTCTACATCACTCAGGTTGTTTTATACCTTTATTTTATTTTATTTTATTTTTTAGGTAGGTCATTTTTTTTTAAGTTGATAAGCAGTCTATCAGAATCTACCTTTGGTTGTTAAACCGAATCACTCCTTTAGCAAATCAAAGGGAGAAATCTATCCCACCCACATCACACTACCTTCAAGTGTCCATCTGCTCACATATCCCAGCCTCTAATAATGTATGATATTTAAACATTAGTTGATTTCTTTCCCTACATTCACAGTAAGAGCCATTGGTCTGGTGCATTTATTCTTTTTTTTTTTTTTTTTGAGAGACAGAGTCTAACTTTTTATCACCCTCATTAGAGTGTTGTACCATCACAGCTCACAGCAATCTCTAGCTCTTGGGCTTAGAGGCTTCTTTTGCCTTAGCCTCCTGAGTAGCTCGGACTACAGGTGCCTGCCACCACACCCAGCTATTTTTTTTGTTGTTGCAGTTTGGCCGGGGCTGAGTTTGAACCCACCACCCTCGGTCTATGGGGCTGGCGCCCTACTCACTGAGCCACAGGCATCACCCTGGATTTCATTTATTCTAACTTGTACATCAGTTGTTTTAACAACACAGATTGTATAATTGTTTCCTCTTGGTATTTTAGGAGAATTATTTTACGTGCTGAGTTTGAGAATAAAATTTAGTGATTAATGTCTAAATCTTTTAAAATAATTAAAAGGGATATGCAGAAATGAACACCGTGTGTGAACGAGAAGTATTCAAAGAGAACTGCCTTCAGATTTATCCTGTGTCTTAATGACAAAATGCTAAAGAACTCTGCAGAGTCATATCTTTCTTCATTAAGAGTAGGGCATCTGGATTCGACACCTGAAAAGCAGCCTAACTGTGATAGCATGAAATATGTACCCACAGTACCAAATGTGTGTTTTGACTGATTTCCTCCCCCGTTACTATGTGTTTAGTCAGTCCTTTCTCAAACCAGCTTTCCTGTTCTGAAACCCATTTTGCCTGCCCTCTTCTGAGCACCAGCCAGCCCACCCATAGACTGCTAATGTGCTTGCTCAGATTTACAGAGCAGTCTTGATTTTTAAGTTTCTTATAGCCATTATTTTGTGTTCTAAATTATCTTACTGCATCTGTATTAATTTTCTGTTTCCAAAAGTGAACTCCATGTATTTCAAGACAGCACGGTTTCTTTTTTACATTTTCCAGGGAACTGGTGTTTTTAATGTCATGTGAGGACAACATTACACAATGGATCTTTGGCAGGGATACACAGAAATGAATACCGTGTGTGAACAAACATTAAATGGCAGTCTTAATTACAGAGTTTGACTCTGTTGTTTTTAATGCCCTTCAATTTTATAATTTGATGGAAAATGCATCAACACAGCTATTTTCTTTCTCCCCTAAATGATTAAAGATTGATATACCCTCAAACCGTCGTAGCTTGTTAGATCTGTTTAATCAGGTAGGTCTTACATTTCATCCACTAGAGGGCAGTAGGGATACACATCCACACCAACCAATATGTGCAACATATGGTCGATGTGGAAACATAGTAGCCATAGCTTTCGTGTGTATGAAAAATTCCCATTACAGTGTTGCTTCACTTATAATTATATTGAAAGTAAACACTAATTCACAGACGGACTACGCATATTTTATTTCAACATACCCCACTAGTGTTTTGTCTATTCTAGTTTAAAATGCCCTGAGTATTGAAACTTCAACTACTTCCCTGGGGAAGCTGTATCAAAACCCAACTGTTTTCACTGCTAGATTTCTTTTAAAAAATATACTCAAGATCTATTTGTCTTCCTTCAGATTCATTTAGAACTCTAGTGTGTACTGTATTTTTCTTTACAATAAGGCTGGTTCTGGGGCATCATCTATGGCTCAAGGAGTAGGGTGTCGGCCCCATATGCTGAAGGTGGTGGGTTCAAACCTGGCCCCGACCAAAAACTGCAAAAAAAAAAAGAAAAAGAAAAAAAAAGAAGGCCAGTTCTATTCTAGAAAGCAAATGTTCAGTGGAGTAACTGTTGCATTTTAAGGCATCACAAAGTGAATATACTATGAATATACTGACAAGGGCTGCAACACTGCGTTTGAATGGATCTGCATAACTCAGAAAAGTGAAGGAGAATCTCTCCCAGGTCAGATGTTGGAAGAAAAGTTGGTCTTAGTTGTAAAATGAGCCATAGCTTGGAGAAATCTTTTGACAATCGAAGGGTATTAGAAATGCATGGTAATATCAGATATCACTTAAAGAATTATAAAGTATACAGCTGGCACGTCAGGGGGTTCATGCCAAACAAATGACCTGGACGTTTGCTAATGAAGGTTGATCCTTCTTCATTCTGCTGCTGATAGTCAGATTAGCCTACAAGCTTCAGAACCTTTACTGGGAATTATAATCCCCATTTATGAAAGATAGAAAATGGTTTTGTGAGGCTCCCTGATATAGGTGCGCCTTGACTATGTTACATTGTCTATTTTCTATCATTGACTTTTTGGGTCTAATCTTGGTCACACTCCTTGCACTGCATAATGGGAAAGCAATCCAAGTTCATGTGCGATACTCTGGTTTGCATCATTAGTTTCTTGGCATATACTTTGATTATTAAGTATCTGAGGGGGAGGGTGGAAGGAATCCAAGCCAAGAAAGTTCCTTTAAGGCTAGAACTCACAATTACACAGTTGTTAAAAAGTCCTTTTTCCCTTTACATTACAGACAGAGCAAGATTTTTTGCTCTATTGGGTATATTCATCTGGAAGGATTTCCATAAGGCTGTCCTGATCACCAAAAGCAATCCCCAGATAGACGTGTATGCAAACAAGAACTGTTCAGATTCCAAGAGCAAAAATGGAACACTGTAAAAATTGTAAGAAATGATACTGACTTTTTTGATAAACAACCCTTGAGCCACTGTAGGAAGTAACCTACTCTCTGGAGTTTTTGAAATAAAGTACTTTATTTTCCCAATTAAGAGAATAAGAATGTGATTTCATAGACTGTGGTTCATTTTCTTGAAGAAAATAGTAGGGACAGGTACAGAATCTTCATGGGAGTCTGCACAATACCACATCCCAGGCTTTCTATCAAAAACAAAGCTTAGATTTGAAATTTATGTCACCTGCAATAAAATCCATGTAAGTATTTTATATGGAAGCAATTAAGTACAACTGCACAACAGCCATTTTTGTGTTTTTGTTTGTTTCAAAATACCAGAGGTGATTAGGCCATATTATGAACTAATTACTTACTTAATTTATTTACGTTGAAACGAGTTTTTGAGTTATACAAGAGCCCAAAACAAGAACTCATTAATCCATCCTGCACATCACGGAAAGGAGCAAAACAAAGAAGTTAACGCCTTTGTTTTATTATGTTACAACACACCAATATGTTGAACGCTGATGAGAACTCAAGTGGTCAAAACATCTGTATTTGGTAAGAAAATAAAACAAATAAACTCTTTTTCCCTACCGTTTGGTCTTTTCAGTGGTATGCTGAAATCCAGAATGAAGTACCACAGGTCTTAAAATGATGTGTCTTTTTTAGTACATTTTCCTATGAGTTTAAAAGACTCTTCAAACATATTTGAAAATAGTAAACAAATAACTTACAAAACTCAATATTTTCTTAAATTTGGAAGTAAACCACAGTCATTCCGGAGCTTGGGACTCTGTACACCAAGTTTCAAACCAGAGCATATTTTGGTATTTTGATGGTTGAGTTATAACCCCCTGAAAAGAGGGACTGATTATGTGCAGTAAGGACCTTGCCCAGGGAGCTAAACTGAGCTACTCAATAAAGCCAGTGTTCACTCGTCAATGCAGACCGGGAGGTGGAGGCTCGCAGATCGGCTCGGGAGGCTCTGTAGGTGATCTGCAACTGGGTTTACCCCCTGCATCTGTACTTGCCCAGATTCTAGAAGGGAAAAAAGAGGAGACATATCCACTCAGGGAATAAAAGCCAAATAAAACCCTGTATCTTTGGAAGCAAATGGAGGATGACAAAGAACATTTATGATCCAAGGTTACTTGTTCTTGATCCTTTATCCTCTGGGTTCTAATCCATCATTTTAGTTGCTTTTTTTAAGTATTGCTAGGGAATTCAAATTATAGAACACCTGACCACACTGATTGTGGGGTTGAGATTAAGTGTCTCACTTAAATTATATTCTTATACGCTCTTGTTTGACATAATTCTCATTATCTGAAGCAAAATTCTGGCCTGTGATTGCCACCTAAATTACTGGATATCCCACACATGGGCAAATCTGTGCTTGACTATTTTACAAAGAGGAAGTGGTTCAATCCACAGTACTGGTTAACTTGTTTTCACCCCTGTAGGAATTGGGGTGACTGCAGTGGAAGTGGACTTCTCATTTTCAATGTTAAAAAATGGAGAGAGAAAATATCTGTAATTGTCATACTACAACTGAATGTCATGAGGATCTATTTATATCATCTTAAAATCTAGAGTATTCTCTTAGGATTGATTTTGTCTTTTTGGAAGAGGGTACTGGGAAGAGCATCCTCAGCTGATTTGAGAAGTACCAAATGGTGATACTGCTGTGGTAGCACACCTTTCCAGAGCCAGACCTCTGCCTCATGCCTCAACATGAGTGTAACCTGTGTTTTCAATACTTTTGCCCAAAGGCTCAGAGACATTTGGTACCAAGCCCCATGCTCTCTTTCACTGCTCTCCGTTTTAATCTAAATTTGAATCTTTGACTATGAAATAGAGTTTTTCTTCATCACAAGACATTTAGTCATTGAACAAATATTTATTGAGCAAGTATTATGTGCAAAGCATTACAATGGGCCATCTGATTTGCATGTGAACCTAATCCTTGATGTTAACCATATTAAACCTATGTGCTAACCAAGTAAATAAGCCTCACAAAATCATCATTTTACATTTGAAAGGAATCTTTTACTTTACAGACAAAGGCATTTAGGTCTAAATAATGTAGTCATTTTGCACCACTCTAAACATCTAATTCCTCTCAAGAGCCAGAACTAGAGCTCAAGGCAGCTGGTCATCTCTCTGTGATATGTTCTATCCAGTATATGCTCCTTTACTAAGAATTGTTTCTCTGTATCTACACAGTTATCCCTAAGATTTTTCTCTTATTTTCTTTCCTCTTTGGCTCTGATAGTTCCTCTAAGAGCTGTGCCAGGCTCAGCAAGGCCACATCCCAGGCCTTGTTTGTGGTGAGAGTGTCACATTGGTGTTGAGGGAATCTAAGTCTGTAGGTAGGACATGGTCTCATAAATAAAAGAATTTCCACTTCGAGAATTATTTTAACCCTTTCTAATGATATCAAACCAAACTGATTTTCCTTGATCAGTCCTGATCACTATTTGGGTGGTCCATCTCCAACAGAATATTTATGAAAGCTGTGAGTCGCTGGTCAGTGTTACAGAAACTTAACACAATGTGGCTAAAATCCTGGAAAGAAAAGAGAAATGTACGGTGAGAAATGGAAGAGAACCCTAGAGACAGGGTTATCCATGACTTGACTTTTACTTGGACTTCCAATAATATTCATAAGTAGCTCATTCACATATGTAATAATTCTGAACATAAAAAAACTGTCTCCATTTTACAATGATGGAAATAAAATACAAGTATTTAGTAATATATTCAAGGCCACTAATAATTTTGAAAGGCTTGCTACTTTTGTTACAAGGGACAGAAAGAATTTGAAACAGATTAGCAACATTGTTGCATCACATAATCTCCTACAGCTGAATTTAAATTTCTTCAAAATATGGAGAAACAAAGCTCATTAGGATTAAATCACTCGGGTCTGAAAAAGTAAACTGGGTTTTTCTCTAAATTTTCTTTTCCTCTACCCAGATATTTCTTACATTTCTCATCTTCCATTTTGATAATCCATTCAGCACTAGAATTACTAAGGCAAAGAGATAGAGTCCGTGATGTTTGTTCATTTGAAATACGTGAGTTTAGTTTAGGAAAACAAAGCATGACTCTGTAGACTGGTTGACAGAGAAGAATGTTGTTAACATACATCGCAGTCGGCACTGCTCTGTCGTGATCATAGCTACGTGTGTTCCCAGCCTATACCTGTTCCCTCCCTGTAACCTGCTCGCTTCTTACATTCCCTCTTACTGAGAGCTAGAGACATTACCATAAAGCTGTAGGTGTGCACATGGTTTCATAGAGAGAAGGTATTGCACGCAGTTTAGATATCCAGGGAAACGAGGAGCAAGGCTTCCTATAGTTTGAACAGGTTAAATTGGTCATCTTAAGCTGTAAATGTATCAGGCTACTAGACAGAAAATAGCAGCAACGTGGTAGCAGAGCTTCAGAAGGAGATAATCCCGAGTTAAAATCTCAAATCTGTAATTTACTAGCTGTGTGACCTTTGTTAACTTACTTTTCCTCTCTGAACTCTGATCCTTAGTTTTCTCATCTGTACCCTGGTGATAGTAACAATTGTTCAGAAAAGGAGTAGAATGCATGATACAACTTAGGTAATGTGTGGGACTGAAGGGTCAAGAATATGCAGGCCTAATAGCAGCACTATAGTTAGCCCCAACTTTCTAATGAGCATATGGTTAAAAAGAAAAGCCCACTGGGTCAGGCTCATGGTCCTTTCAACTCAGCATTCAATTTCTGATCACAGGACCAGAAAACTGTTACATAAGACACAATTGTCCTTGTTGCTAACTTCAAGAATTAGAGTATTTGTCTCCAGATAGCCTAGTTTCTTTGAATAACCCATTATGGACTTATTATCCATGAATTTAGCTAAACTTTTGTGATACTATTTATGTCATCGACCTTTACTGAATTTTATAAATTTACTGTCTACTGCATAAAGTACTTCTTTATTTTGTCTAAAAATTGTTTCTTTTAGAAAGTAGGAAGAGGACTTCTAGTTCATATATCTTTTCTAGAATCTGATAAAAAAAATTCATATTCACTTTCCTGGGTTTTTTGTTTCTTCACAGACATTTACCACATTCCTTCCTGGATCACTATAAATAGAAATCTTGATCTTATGATTATTCTGATTCTGAACTTTCTCTTATCCTTTCTTATGTATTTATTTTTTGAAGTACTTGATCCAGAAACAGCATCCCACACATGGATTACCATTATCTTTTACTAGAGTTGTTGTATTTTAACTCTCCCCTTCCTCTGTCAAAATACATTCTAAGTATACTCTGGGCTCAAAACAGAATGATCTTAATGTGAATGCAATTGTATTTAAGCCAAGGTTCATCTTAGAGACAGCTGGTAAAATGTTCAACAAACTGGACCAAAGAGGAAGAATCATAACAAAAAAATGTGATTCTGTTTGTAACAAAGTGAGAAACTTGTCTTAAGGAAAAACGAGAGGCTTAAATTTGTACTTGTTTTAGAGATCCTCCAGAAAGCAGTACAAGGCAGTGCTTTCCTGCCTGTTTGTCCCACTGAAGTGCTCAGAGGCAAGTTCAGGTGAAGCTGGCTGGCCTGTGCCACAGGGAGAGATCGGGTCTGTCATTCCAAACGATGGCAGCAGAAATCTGTGCCTGAAAAGACTGAAACTCCTTGCCTCTGTATTAGCATTGCCTGCATGAAGTAAGATTTGAACTTTAGATGACTCATTATGAGTAGGTGGCAACCTACTGTGGAGGCAATCCGTGAACCCAAGGTCAGCGTCCCAGTGAGAAATCTCTTCAGGTAGTGAGTGCGTGATACAACCAGTCAGCACTGAGTCGGGAGATCCTCGTCCTCTTCAGCTTTGTCAGAGCATTGCCTGCGTTGTTTCCGGGCCCGCTGCTGGGGATATTTGGCATATCACTCAGCCTGTACTTGGCACCACCATCTTCAGAAAAATAAATGTCTTCCATTTGCACAGTGCATCGCAGAACAATTTTATAAAGAATATCTCACCTGATCCTCACAACTCTATAGTAATTGTTTATGTGCCCATTTTATGGATGAGGACAATCGATTTTAAATTACTTGTGCAAGTACAGACTGGTAAATTGTAGAGCAGAGACTGATCGTAAGATACAAAGTCTTCTGTCCTTTCCATGTCACCACCACAAAGAAAGCCAGGTCACTTCTGGGCATCTTCCTAAAAAGATACCTTCTTTCACTTTCTCCTGTCTCCTAACTCCATTGCATTATACTTGCTTGTGCTGAAGTTGATATGACCTCATCTGAATGACAGCAGGGCTCATGAGATCATCCTGCTGACTTTGCCTTTTAGTACCCAGACTACTAATAACACAGAGATTTCCCTGTGTTCTACAACTCCCTTATTATGTGAAGAATATTCAGGAAGCCTAGCACCAACCTAGTGCCTGAAGTTCAGTCTGAGTAGGTCATTTAGCCCAAACTTTTCTTCCTTTTATGAACTTCCTTTCCACGTTAAAATAATCCTCCCACTCCTTAATTCAAATATGCTTCAATATTATTTTAATAAACTCAGTAGCATCTGTGCCTTGCGTCTTTCTGTACGTTTCCCCACCTCCTGAGGGGAAGACTCCCTGAATGATCCTAGTAAGTTCTGAAAGGCCTTAGCAGGGTAGATAATGGGTAAAGATTGTTGTATTTCAGCTCCCTGATCCATTACACACTTGCTTTTCACCAGCATGCAGAGCGTTGTGTTTTTTTTTCTAACAGAATAAATTAAATATGAAAGAGAAGGACTAATGTAATTCAAATAAACATGTTAATGACCCTATTTTTCCATTTGGTAACTAGACCGGATGTGGTGGAATGCCAGTTTTTTACTGAGCCTGTAATTTAAAACTTTCAACAAGGACACTTTTTTTCCCCTTTTATTTCCATCCTACACTCCCACCCTCTTTTATTCTTACAGACAATCCTTACTGTCCAATTAGTTTTGAAACATGAAAACTGTCCTCACCGCTGCCCGGAGCCATTGGGGACCTAGGATGGTTCATCTCAGTGGGACGGCTTGCATGTCTCTGGTTTTGCTGGTGATTACCCTGCCAGAGCTGGGGGGGGGGGGGGGGGTGGGGAGGAGGTGACTCATTTGTTACGCCCCTCCCCTGTGGCCCTGCACCCCCAGTCTGTGTATTTGTGGTCCTTTGCGTGTACATGCCTGCTGCTTTAGGAAGACTTCAACTCTCAGATTTGGAAACAGAAGAGCCTTAGTTTGCTTTTAACCCTGTAGGTATCCGTCCATTCCTGCTACATTTTTTTATGAGTCAAAGCCAGGTCTGAAGAGCTAGTGATCATCCGACCTGAAACCCTAAGTGTGCCCCCAGGTGCCTCCCCGATTTATTTCCTCGTTTTCCTCCACTAGGTCACTTGGTCCCCTCTGCACCCCCAAGAGTAGCCATTTCCACAGTCCCTCCCACTGAAGCCCTTCCTTTCCTCCAGACCTCAAATCTGCCACCTGCCTGCTACAGAGAGAGAGACTTCTCTCCAAACTGTGTGTGTTTAATCCCTGATTTATCTTCCACCCCCCAAATGTGGTGTCCCTTTGGCATTTTACCTGCTAGAACCGGTATTTCTTACTTCTTTTATTTTGGACCCTTATTAAGTGTTTGAAGGAAAACTTTTTGATGTGAATGCATTTGGGTTTTTCTTCCAATTTACACTGGAGAAAGGAATGAAGGGGAGAGGGGGCTCCGGCCCTGTTCCTTCCTGTTTGTTTTGTTCTGGAGAATGCAGACCATCTGTGTCTCTCAGAAGCTTTTCTTCTACAGCCACGGTGCTGATTCTGATAGTTCATTTCTTAGTTTTCCCTTCATTTCTCTCTAATTCCCGGTTCCTCCTCCCAAAACTCCCAACCCCTCATTAAAGCTTTCTTTCTGAAAGTCCTTATCTTAACAGTACCTCTGGATAGGGTTCTGTCCCCATGAGGGCCAGGATTCAAATTAAGTAAATGATAACGGGAGAAAGGAAAAGGGAGAGAGGGGACCGGAGAAGCAGTAAGCAAAAGGAAAAATAATGGGACCACTTTTTAAAAATGAAGTTCACTACTGCTCAGAGCCAATTCCCATGCCGTTTTCCCATTGTCCAGCCCCCAGCTTTACCTGCTAGATGGACCCTGTCTTTTTTTGGAGAAACATCTGTGGGATGCTGGATCTCTGAGCTGTCTGAGAAACTCCCTCCCTAGTTTATTTTTCCAGCCACACAGACTTTGCTGAAGGTTGTATTTTGCCATAATAATCAAAATGATTATTTTCCAAAACGAGTAGAGATAGTCTTACTTTTTTTAAGAGCTGTTTGATAAATCCCAACATGTAGTTATCCAGAAAGAATATAAGAAACAGAAGCCTTATATTCTTTCTGTTTCTTTTGTGTGCATTTGCACCAGACATGGTCTCTGAACAATTAGATCCCCTTTGGGTGGATAATTCTCACTCTGTAACTTATAAAAATATGACTTTTTTGGAAGAAGCAACTTTCTGAGAAGCATCTCCATTTCAGATGTCATGCAATTTAGGACACACTATTTCCCCCATTTGTGTTTTTAAAAAAAATCAAAGGACTTTGTTTTTGTTTTTTTTTTTTCTTTAATTCTTAAGGTCAGAATTTAAAAAGCCAAATGAATTCCAGGCTTCAGACTCCTAGAATTATATTTCAGCTGCTTCGAGCCTAAAATGTGCTATCAACGTTCCACTGTGCTAAGCAGTGGCCTTGGTGGCTTTGTGGAGCCTTGCCTGTGGTCCCCACCCCTGCCTCCAGCTGCTTTTCCTTGTCTCTGCTGTAGTGCCTTCAGCCTTGAACATGCCGTTTAATCAGCGGTGTATTTAAACGGACCTGGTGCAGTCAGCAATAGCCAGGCCAAAATCGATGGGCTATTTTTAAAAGGAAAAAAAGAAGATAGAAAATTGCTCTTTTAATCTAGGTAAATCAAATCGCGCTTGCTTGCTTGCCACCTGTAGCTAAGTGGAGGCAACAGCGTTCTGACCGACGGCAGCGTTTCTTTGTGCTGCTTTCTCGTGCTTATCCACTTGGGGTAAAAGCACCAGGGCATCTTCCAAACTGAGTTTTTATGTTCACGTGAGAAAGCTTGTGCTCTTTTTCTCTCAGAAAAAAAAGAAAGAAGAGGAAGAAGAAGCAGTATCTTCCTTTTTGCCCCTCTTAGAAGATTTGAAGAAAAGCAGACTACGTGCAACCTTTTCTGCCTTTTTGGTTTTTTTCCTGCCACGAAATCATATCTGACTGTGACATCACGGTGTGTTGCTTTGGGCAGCCATGTGATACGTGAAGGCGAGGACCTTAATTGGGTGAACAGAGCACCCCAGGAGCGGATGGCAGACGAGCCTGCTCTCCCACTAGGCAGGTCTCTGCTCTAGGCAGTGTGAAAGAATCAGAGCTTGTGAGGAGCTCCTTCCCCCAGGGATTTTTGCTCTGGAACTTTCTCTTCTTGTGGTGTATCACTCACCAGTGAAATTAATTTTTAAGAGCAAAACGTAAACGGTGCTGTGTTTTCAATTGCAAACAAGTTGGGGGTTTGTGGGGGGTGGAATGTGCTGGTGGGTCTGTTCTATAGCATTGATTTGTGACCAACAAAGGAAATGTCTACTTGTGAGACACAAATCAATGCAACCAGACTGCGAAAGTGCAAACAGAGATGTGAGAAAATTATCCAATCGTTAGTCTTCTATGGGATTTAAAAACATGGAGTCTTTTGATTGTTCCATTACAAAAGGGGGGGGGTGAAGGGGACAAGTAGAAGAAAGGAAAGGGGAGGGCGTGAGGACTGGTTCTAATTTCATCAACGTTTTCCTGTCATGATTATGGAAAGGTCAGGCAAGGTTTTAAGATTCCTAAAAGATTAACAATGTTGTGAATGAATTTCAGAACTCATTAACCAACTTCTCAGATGCTGCTGATAGCAAAGTTGTGGAACACTGGTAGAAGACCCGTTTAGGCCTGACTTTCTGCTTCAGCCTGCAGAAATGTAGCCGTGGTAAAACTGAGTTTCTTGCAAATTCTCCTTATCCAAAAATAATTCATAGCAAGTAAACCTAGCACTTACATAGTATTTTTTAAATCAGAGAAGCACATTACAAGTAAAACAAGTAAAAAATGTACCTCTAAGAAGCTAGAATGCTTATTTTGTAAAACTTCACCAGTTTAAACAAACTGGGAAATAGACAACTAGAATTAGCTAAAATTATGAATCTAAAGTAGCTGAAAGTATGAATCACGGAATATGTTCGTGTAATTTGAACTGAGATTTCAAAGTGTTAACAAGTACAGTTTCTTGAGTACTAACTTCAAAATAAAGAAGAATCTTCAATAGCTTATCAGATGTGTGTATGTCAAAGTATTTAAAGAGATTTTTCCCCTCTTATAGATTAAATGTTGTTTCCCACCTCCCTCCCCCCAATATTATGAGTTTGCTTAGAAATAGTATTTTCAGAGATAATAAAAAGTTAAATTTTAATATAATTCCAGTCCTACCACAAATTGTGAATTATGCTAATTTCTCCTTTTGAGGATAGAGAAAAAAGATGATCAGATATTACTTCTCTCAGCACTTAAATTAATATAAATAGTTTCAAACTGTTTATGTTCTTCCCAGTGTCCAGTAAGGCCAGAATCCTAATAGAACTCTGAAGAAATTTACTAACTTGACTTTATATTTTTGCCTCCGTTACTATGAACTCAATTACCCAGGTGCTCTCACCTTATTCTAGAAAACATGCTATTTCTTTACTTCTCCACTTGTGTGAGTTAGATTACCTGACGAAATCAAGGGAGTGAAATGGAAGGGATCAGAGACCCACCAAGTAATCAATAATGGATTTCTGGGTAACTCCGTTTAAAATAAGAATCTTGCAATAAAAGTGCATAAATGTCACACTCTGGGTTACGCCATGATATCTCAAAGTCTAATTTCTGGCAGGTCAGACCTCTAAATTACAGCCCTGAACAATGAAGTCAATGAAGACTTTCGAATGGCCAGATGAGTTTCCCCCGAGTCATCTGCTTTTGAGCAATATTGTCTCTATAGCATTCATTTATCTGATTCTCCAATGCAAAGCAAATTAGAAAATACATCTAGTGTAAAGGGGTGAGAAGGGATAGCTCTGAAAAACTGCACGTTGTAAGTGACACCAGTTGGCAATGGATAGTGGGCTGCAGCTCAGTCTGCCCTCAGGCTGAGGGGTAAATTGATTCTTAAGAGAAATAATAAAAGTATATTAATGGAAATGAATATTCAGAAGGACGACCCTGTATCATAAAATAATTTTAAATGGTATCAGTATACAGTATTTAAGAAAATAGGGATATGTAAATATTTTCTATTTTGAAAGTTTAGAATATATTTTATCACTTAAAGAGGCAAGTTTATGTCTTTAGAAATATATGGAACATTTTATTCCTCAGTATAGCTTTTTAAAAAATTTTTTTTAATTTGAAAAAAATAAGGGAAGGTTTTATAGTGCTGCTAAATGTAGCCCAGACTACTCAGGATGAACACCTGGGAAGGATAGTTTTATTGACTATTTTGTTTTAGGTCCAGTTCTCTTAAAATAAATTTTTTTTCATTGATCTTAGTTATATAATGTATGTTTTCATCTGGAGTAAGGCACAGTTGCTCATATTTAGCTAGTTTACTTTGTAATGCGTCATTATAAGTGACCAAAAACATGGTACAGGAAGTTGTTTGTGTGTTTTTTCATTGCTTATGCAACTTCCAAGCAGAAAATGTTCTTGAGACCAGATGGTAAAGAACAGTCAATTGCGAGTCTATTCTCCAGATGTATTGATGTTTCTTGTCTTCTTGAAGCCAGTTCAAATACATTTGTAAATTCAAGTCTCAATTTTAGTAACTCTTTCACTTCTGCTAGATCTTGTTTCAACTGACAAAGAAATGGGCTAGAATATTTAATTACAGGATCTCTAATGCCAATGGTGTGGCATTGCCATGGCCATATCATTCGGCTGGATAAAGGTTCATCATGCGTGCTTTTGGACATATTTGGTCACTGTGCTACAATGACAGCGATGTGTTTATGGTATAAACGTCTTTTCAACTTTATCCTTTCCAAGAGTGCACTTTGTTAAGACAATTTTAAAAAATAACATTTACCCAGTGTTTCTACTTGGCATGTAGGGCTTCTTTTTTTTTTTTTTTTAATCTGCTCAGCAATTTGGAAGTTTGCTTGGAACACAGATGAGTTAAGATAAAAAGCTGTTTTTTAAAAAAAATGTCTCTAGTGAGTAAAAATGAAGATACTATATCTGAATGAATGTGAAAAGTTGTCCCTTTGTATATTTTTAAAGCTTCCCAAACTATCCCCAGTTCTCAGCCAAATGCAGCCTACCCAGATTGTCTTTAGGAAAGGAGCAATTCACAGAGATTTGCAGTTAGCCATATATCAAACCGCACTCTCTCTTCAGGCCTCGCGCACAGCTCCACCATTTTAGAATATGGTGAGATATGCCAGAGCCCTACCATCTGTTTAATGGGCTAATTATGTTTACCACATGCCTACTTCACAGGAATACCATGAGCAAGGTTGCCAAACATCATACAAATATATATGTTTGTATATATTGATGTATAAATATACACGTAAATAAAATTGTATACATACATAACAGCATCCAGCATTTCGGAGCTTCAGTCTATCTTTTGCTGTCAGGAGACATCACAGCCCTTCACAGAAGCCCCGCTAGGTATTATCAGAGTCTGTGGGACTGTCTGCTGGTGGAATCGTCAGACTGAGAGGGACACTCCGATTGAGGGACTTGGAGGCAATGAAATTCAGATTCTATTCATATACCTCTGTATTTGCCTATTTTAGCTGTGCCCAATATTCTCCCTACTAAAATCTTGATGTTTTAGCTTCGTAATTGATATGATCAAATGGAGTGATACTGTATGTTGCTATATCCAACATCTTAACTACCTCTTTTAAGAAACAGGGAATCTCTCTTCCTTTACTAAAAAAAAAAAAAAAAAAAAAAAAAAAAGAGACTATTCTAAAACAATCCGTTCTGTACAAGGCTACAACTTTTCTCTTATGTACCACAGCTTCTCTACTGAGCCTGTTGTTAAAGCTAGCATTTTTTTCCTTTTTGGGAGAACCTTGCAACCCATGAAAATCTTGCTTTTTTTTTTTTCTGGTATTCTCCAAGTACTTTCTAGATATGTGGTCTCATTGACTCAAGTTATGGCAAGGATTAATTATCACTTGCTCTCCATAAAATTTTCACTGGTCCCAAGTTGGGTCAACCTAAGTTGCTTCATGGAAATGAGGCTTAATCTAGTTGTGTCCAGGGAGAGTTCTAAGCCATCAAGGGAGACAAATGGAGGGCATTCTAGGTGAAGGGAATTAAACCAGCAAAGAAGCAGGGCACAAGAGGGAAAAGAGCGAGTCCTGGGTAGCCAGAGTGCCTCATCAGGATGTGACATGAGCTCCAGTCCCGGGTTTTCTGCATAGCGCCTCTGCTTAGGTAAAGGTAGCTCAGCAAGGTCTGGGCCTTCTTGGCTTTGAGGCTGCACTGGCCTGAGCACTGTGGTGAGAAGTAGCCACATCTATACACCACACCACGTGCACAAAGCCAATTTGTAGCATTCTGTTTGGAAATGAAAACGATAGCAACATAAGAAACTATCATCGGTAGAACATTTTATTTGTCTTTTTCTACAATAAGCAGGATATTTTTAAAAGCTAGGTTTTCCTTTTTCTCTCAGAGTTAGGATGTTTTCTTGTACTACAGTAACTGAAGTCAATTATTCAAACAGAGCTGGTTTGGTTTATTTGTTTGTTTTTGTTTTTGCAGCTTTTTGCTTACCAGAGATTTCATAAATACGTTGGAAGAGAAAAAATAGATGGGACGTAAATATGGAAATAGCCCAGTCAGACAAGCTTGCACCATCAGGGTGAGAGCCTCGTGAGGAGGATGAAGAGAAATCTTTATCGGAGCCAGAATGATAATGCTGTTACATTAGGCATAACTCTGATTTGAGAAGAGACGCTTGTACACAAAGAAAGGGTGACTTATTCCCCTATTATTTTTCTATGTATACAAGGAAAAATAACTGGAATTATTTACTGTGTGACTTCTTTTTTTTTTTTAGACAGAGTCTCACTCTGCTGCCCTGGGTAGAGGGCTGTGGCATCATATCTCATAGCAACTTCAAACTCTTGGGTTCAAGCTATCGTCTTGCCTCAGCCTCCCAACTGGATGGGACAACAGGCGTCCACCATGAGGCCTGGCTAGTTTTTTTCTATTTTTAACTTCTTTGAAGTGTCTATTTTATAATAATTAATTGTCACATTCCTATAAATGATTCTGAATGTTAAGATGTGTTCTCATAGACTAAGTGGTCTACAAATACAAAGAAGCCCACTAGGTCAACGTATATGCCTTCTTTTTGGTCACATTAGAGTTTTCAGGTTTCTAAAGTTCCAGATATTTGTTGGAAAGTATAAAGAGGTGAGACTAGATTTATTCATTTACCTCCTCTAAACTGTCTTTGAGAAGTCCTTGGCCGCTGTGTCACCGGTTCTGACTGTCCCAAGATGGCCAGTGACTACATACTGATTGTCCTTCTAGAGTAGCTATACCTGGAGTTTTAGTGATATTTTGTTCAATATTAGAAGAGAAAGAACATGGTGAGAGTCTGGCATAGCCTAGCTCCCTTCTGTGAAAAAAGAGTCCATCAAGGACAACAGATGTTCAATAAGTGGTTGTTGAAAAGGGTCGGGAAAGGCATCTACCATTTCTGTTTCAAAAAAAAAAAATCTCTGGATAATTTGCAAATATTAACTACAAGATTCTGATACAATGTCTTCTGGTTTCTGGTTTGTTGTGCCACATATGGTTATGATGATCTGCTTGTCAACAGTAATCCAGAAATACTCTCACTGTTGCAATGCAAAATAACGCACTTTTACATTTTAAAATCGTGCCAAACCCACCACTGTAAAGGAATTGGCTGATACCATACTCCGCAATTTCAGGTATGGATAATTGTCTCAGAGATGCATAGAAAAAGCCTGGTTTTTGAGACCAAGAAAAGAGTCCAACCTCCTGCTCTCCCTGAAGTAGGAACCATTCAGCAATGTATTCATGGTAGTCAGAGGAAAAAGTTTGTGAAGGTTTCTCATAGCTGTTTTTATTAAAGCATTCAGTCCACCAGCATGCCAACTCGAAGAATGATTTAATTCACAGAGCACATGAAAGAAGCACAAGGGTCTAGTCCAACAGCCATACTCCACCACCGTGCTCCTGTTGTGAGTTAGGGTGATGTAGTGGTCAAGATCCCTACTGTTCTGTGTTTGGCTGGATATTTGTGAGAAAAACCTAGAATTCATTTCCTGTAGAAGCATGTCCTTACAGCGTGTTGCAGAGACCACCAGAGAACAGTAGTAGAGGCTTTGTTGTCAAATCCAGCCAGGTTGGCAGGCAAGAATAATGGGACCGTTGTGTTTTTCCTTCTTCTTCCTCCTTTTTTCTTTTTATTCTTTTTCTTTCCCCTATTTCTTTTTTCAATTCAGTACTCTTTTCTTGATGGGTTTGCAGAGTATGCCAAAAGAAAATAGGCTGAGTAAATGCTATTTTGAGGGAACACACAACCATTTTGGCATATAACTATCTCATCGTACCTTTGTACTATCCCTAAACAGCTGAGAAGCATGTAGAATAGCCAAGTGCTAGTCCTCAAAGTGGGTGTACCCAAAGACATTCTTTGGTTTGAACTAGTCTAGTTCACTGTTGTCATGTTGCTGAACAATCAAAATAGAGAAGAAAGTTTTCCTTCTGTGGTCCTAGCCTGAATGGAGTGGCAGGATGTAGCCTCCATCTGTAATTTTCCATAAAGTCCCCCCCCCAGTCCCATTTACATGATAGCTAGAGCCACTTGGCTCCTGGGATTGCATAGACCAAAAACACAGACTTGAAGTGATTTTGCTTAGGATGGCGAAGGTGAGGCAGTGAAGAAATGGAAGCACATATATTAGAAATTTATATTGTTTCTTTTCCTCAAAAACTTTTAAAGAGGGGGGGGGTCTGGATTCAAGGGATCCTGCTGCCTTCTCATAAACTATCCAGACTCTGTATATTTTTTTTCACCAAATACGTGGTTTAAAGAAAACGTACCTTTCTAATTTTCTTTTTTTTTTTGAATTTCAGATTAATATGGGGCTACAAACAATTAGGCTACAATGTTTGCATTTGTTAGGTGAGGTCCCTGTTATAGCTGTGTCCTACACACAGGAGGGGTGCCGTGTGCTACATTGTGCCCAGTTATATGGGAGCACACCCATCCTTTCCCTCCTCCCCTCTCCCATTTCTAGTTGTTGTTGTTTTTTTTAACTTTTTCTTTTTTTGAGATAGAGTCTCACTTTCTTGCCCTTGGTGGAGGGCCAGTGGTGTCATAGTCACAGCAAGTTCAAACTCTTGGACTCAAGCAATCTTCTTGAGTCAGCCCCCCGAGTAGCTGGGACTACAGGCGCCTGCCACAATGTCCAACTATTTTTTAGAGACAGGGTCTCACTTTTGCTGTCTGATCTTAAACTCCTGATCTCAAGCAATCCACCTGCCTCGACCTCCCAGAGTGCTAAGATTACAGGCGGAAGGGAATGAGCCACCACACCTGGCCCTCCCTTTCTAATTTTCTACAAGTCATTTTTCTCAGCCTCTCCTGTTATTTTGACTTTTACTAACCTCAGGTGGCTGAGTGGGGATCTCAGCATGTAGTATAACCCAGAGGGTATGCCTGTGGGAAAAGGGTGAGTCCTCAGATATGCAGTTACCTCCCCCAAAGAAAGTGGCTCCTGACACTGTAGGGACTGCTTGGGGCTAACTGAGGCAATGTTTTCAGTTGCTTTTCACTCTCCGGGAATTGCGTGCAATGACTGTAGCCATAATCCTTTGGAATATCACTCTCTGATAAACCAAAAAAAAAAAAAAAAAGGAGTAAAAAATCCTTTGGAAATGTAAATCTAGCCAGTGCAAGCTAGCAGTCAATTCAGTGTAATTTCCACACCATTCTGTTTGGGGACTTTGGGGTTTTTGTACGGTAGGATAGCAGTAGAGAAGGTGTCTGTCTAGTATGTGTGGGGTTCTTTGCTATTTCAAATACTTTAGAGAATTCTTGTTTCCTATAGTTCATCAAACTAACTCAGTTAAACATATTGGCCAACAGACCTCATGATACGTGATTATCCAATATATTTTAAAATACAAAAAATTCAATCGTGCTGTCCCCTTTCTCTCTCTGCCTCCTCCTTGTCTGTCTCACTCTACTGTGAGCCTTTGGGAGGAGAGAGAGAGGAAAGAGAGAGAGAGAGAGAGAGACTGGGAGGTAGACAGATTCCCTACCTGGAAATGGCTTGCTATTATTAGACGTTCAGTTACCAGGGGTTATGTAAGACAATTGAAGCTCTGTTTTTTAACAGAGACATGATTCATGCTGCTTGTAGTACAGTAACCACCTCCAAACGAGACAGAAACCAGACACAGACAAAGGCTGGAGAAATCAATGCCGACTCGGTACAGCCATTCTCCTGATACCCTCTGCCTTTCAATCAGAGCACTTAGGTTATCAAGAGAGGAGGCTCCTGCTAATTCTGGATCACTTCTGTCTCCTGGGGCTGCCAAGTGAAATCATGTGGGCTGGGGCTGTGTACAGGAGGAAACTGGGCCTCGGGAGCAGTGACGTCTCACCCCCACTCCCCAGGGTCCCCCAGTGCTTCAGACATACCTGGAGAACAGTGATTGTCACCTGTGCACTGGCTTGGAATTCTCTGTGCCTTAGACTCAGAAAGCCTGGAACTTGAGCGTTTGGCTCACCCGCCCCAGTGACTTCCCTCAAGTGATGCTCTGCAGAGCGCTGGAAGGGGAGAGGAGGAAGTGGAATTTTGAGCTGATGCCAGTGCTTCATTATAGTTTCTCCCAAAACCTGAATGGAAGTAGACTGGCTGTCAGTTCCCGTAGGCGCGGGGGACCCTTTCCTGGTTGTTCCAGACTACGTTAATTCAGTACTCTGTAATATATAATGCATGTATATCAGCTTATTTTAACTCCACAACTTTATGAGGCAGACAAAGCCACATGTTATTATCAATACTATTTTATCAGTGAGAGATTTTACAGCTCGAGGGTATTACATCATTCACTGATTCCTTGTCCACGATTTTATAGGTGAGACAAATAGGTCTCAGAAAAGACAGGGACTTGACCGTGGTCGCAGAGCTAGTAGCTAATTTCCATCAGATCCAGGCAGACAAAGCTGACCTTCTGATTCTCCATCTAATGCTGCCCCCCAGATTTGCCACAAAGCTTGTTGGCAACTATGGCATTTTGAGGGGAAAAGCATTTTCTGCTGAAACCTTGGTCTCAGATTAAGTTCTGCTAACATCCAGGAAACAGATACAGAGATCTCAGAGACCTCAGAGATACAGAGATTTCAGTCTTCACCCTGAACATAAACATAAACTGTTTTTCCTACAAGAAGAAGAAAGTCAAGACACCTTACCATGGGTCTCAGAAAACAGCAGTCTTTCACAGGGGCCTGTACACACCTGAGAAGCAGACCACCCTTTATTTTCACTCTAAATTATGTAAAATGTCCAGAAAGATGACTCTTCAGTATGGACAGGACAGAAAAATATCTAAGCCATCTAGCTTCACCCACCCAATAGTCTCCTGCAATAAAAATTCCAGAAGTTAAAATGTACTCTCATACATTGTTATATATTTTAACCAAGGACTAACATAAAAATTTCTATTCATGTAATTTTTTAACATTACTATTTCATGTTTCATAATGAAATCTATGCCTAGTTTAAGGTAAACATAAGTAAAACATTCTCATTTATGAAAGAGTTTTTAATTAAATCTATTTGTTTACCACTGTTTATCCAAAGGTAGTAATTTGCTCCACAAACTATATTGAAATGTATTTCCTCTTTTGCTAAAATATGAAAGTCATATGCACTTCTAAGAAAGAAAGCTATACTCCTTTCTGTCACGTAATAAAACTCCCTGACTAGAGTTCAGGACCCTGAATTTCTAGCGCTAGCTCGACACAAATTCACTGTTATGGAACTGACAAAAGTCCCAACTTCAGATAGATCCAATGTGAAAAACTCAAAGCCCCCTCTAGTTCTGGGACACCAGCCTGAGAACCTGCTCTCTGCTTTTGTGTGCTGTGGCAGTAAAAGAGTTTTATGGAAAATACGGAATTCATTGTCGGGGGAGTTTATGTTGTGCTAGTGGTTACCAAGCTACCTTGGTTTCTCCAGTGTAACGTGTCTCCAGATTGGAATATGCCCAGAAGCCAGCAGCACTTTCTACATGGGGTTGAAACATACCCTGTTCACCAGGCACAGTAATAATCAATAGATCCTCCCACAAGACCCCCTGACTATCTTATGTAGGAAAATAGCCTTTTCTTCCATGTCAAGTTAGACACACGTGGTATCGTTTTGCGGGAGTGATGACAGTGATGATGGGTGGTATTTTTTCTGAGTGAGGTGGTGGTATATTTTACCTGGGCCTTTAACATCCTAAAGTGTCCCATTAGCTGCAGAAATCAAGTTTTAACCTATCATGCCTCAATGTTTACGGAAGTCAATAACAAATATAACATCCTACTATGCACAAAAGGCTCCACCAGGTGCTGGAGTTTCTATAGTATATAAAACAAGATCCTTGCCCAGGAGGATTTACAGGCACACCAATCATACAGACAACAGGCACTCAACTACAGTCATTTTCATAAATACTAAATGAGCGGCAGAGGTCAGTTTGGGCCAAGGCAGTCTTCACAAGGAAAATTTTCATAAAGGGTACCTTATTACATATGGACCTTGAAGGAAAGGAAAGGCCTAGATAAGAAAAAGGGTGATAAAAGCATTCCAAGACTCCAAAATGGTGTGTTCAGGAGCTCAGAGATGCACATGATACCCTGTAAGTGGTTTAGACTAAGTGAAGTATTGATAGAAAGGAAATCTAAGAGGGATTATTGACACAGATTCATTAAATTTATAAGCTCAGGGTAAAGAGTCTGAAATCAAGGAAAATACACTAAAGCATATTTTTTCTTAACTGTATTCTTTTTTTTTTTTTTTTTTTTGAGACACAGCCTCAAGCTGTCACCCTGGGTAGATTGCCCTGGCTTCAAACCTCACAGCAACCACCAATTTCTGGGCTCAAGCGAGTCTCTTGCCTCTGCCTCCCAAGTAGCTGAGACGGCAGGCGCCTGCCACAATGCCCGGCCATTTTTTGGTTGCAGCTGTCATTGTTATTTGGCGGGCCCGGGCTGGATTCGAACCCGCCAGCTCAGGTGTACGTGGCTGGCGCCTTAGCCCATTGAGCCACAGGTGCTGAGCCACTTAACTGTATTCTTAGGTTAATAAAGTGTTCATTAAAAAGGAGGGTGTGAGGAATCTGTAATATGGTAAACTTGGGCAAAAATGGGGTCTTCAGCTCCTTTAATATCCTACATGCATTTATGAGATTGCAAAATGGACATATACTATGAAGTGTTTCCTAAATTTATTTGACCAGGGAACTTTTTTCGAGATCCATCTTCAAGTTCTAGTTTCCTATGAAACCAACTTTAAGACCACCTGGAAGGATTTTGAAGGCTAAGAGTTGAAATCAGAACAAAAACTGTGTTGTAATGGTTAATCTAGTACTATTAGGAATGACCATACCACCAACTACAGATAATACATCCCAAAGGGAAGGATATGATCAGAGAAGACAACTTCCACAATAAGAAGGAAATTTGGGAAAAGGTATAGATATGCCCCGAGTAATCAAAATGATGAAAATTCAGAGACACTGGCAGGGATACGAGTGAACGGGCTTTCCAGCACTGCATGGCAGAGGGTGTAGACGCTCTTATTAAAGTAGGAGGTGAGCAGCCCCTTTGCTTCTTTGCCTACTTGCCCTGGCAAGGGAGTCCCCTTCACTGCCTGTACCGTTCGTATCCTGCTCCATAAACTTTCTTACTCTGTAAGTCTACCTTTCTCTTCCTCAATTACCTTAGTTCCATGCTCGCCTTAAAAAAATAAATAAATAAAGTAGGAGACAAGCTCATCAACTGAAAAGGAGAATAGAGAGTGGGGCTTCATTAAAGTAGAACAAACTAAGAAAAACTACCAGAGATTGCCTTATGCTTGGAAACAGTGAGCATGAGTGAGGGGCCAGATAGTATGCTATGTAGGTATTTTTTGTACTGAGAGCAGGAGTGAATGGGAGATGAGGGTGTGGATTCATGGTTGAAGGATGCAGAAGGGGCCTGCACATAGAAGTTAGGGGAGACAGGAAATCTGTAGGGCTATGAAGGGTAGTGCTGAATGGTTGTTCATGGAGTGAGGTCAAAATGTACAAAGGTACCTATCACAAGCCGGGTCCTACGAATCAACCAGATGAAACCAGTAAGTTCCTTATGCCTCAGAGAAAAAGTGAGTTTGCAAGCTGGATTTGGAATATTTGAGGTCAAATGTGAGGCCTCAAAAGAGTAATTGGGATTGAGTGTGAGGGCTAAAAAGTAGTTGAAGAAGAGCAGGGTCAGCTCTGTTGAGAAGAAATGGCAATGGGTTTGTAGATTAAAGTATTAAGCAGTGTAGACAGGGGAAACGTGAATCAAAAAAAAAAGTGCAGGAGGTTTAGTGAAGCTTCCAAAAAAAGGTTTAGAAACGCATTAGAGCAGTAGTTCTCAACCTGTGGGTTGTGACCTCTTTTAACAATGAAAATACATCCTGCATATCAGATATTTACATTACGATTCATAACAGTAGGAAAATTACAGTTACGAAGTAGCAATGAAAATAATTTTATGGTTGGGGGTCATCACAACATGAGGAACTGTATTAAAGGGTCACAGCATTAGGAAGGTTGAGAACCACTGCAATAGAGTGTCATGACAGAGAATCCAGTGATGAGTGGCATGAAGACAAGAGGTCAGCGGTTCAGGGTTACCGGCTAGTATAGGTGACACACTAAAGCATTGTGCTTAAAACCTAACCTTAAACCCTGCTTGGCTACCCTCTGGTTTCTGGTACAGGCAAATCACTGTACCTTTCCTAAGGGTCAGGTTCAGCTTCCTCATCTATAAAATGTGAATGTGATTCCCACTCTCAAAGAAATAAAGTTATGTGTGAAAAGGCACAATGCCTGCCATACAGTAAGCATTTAGTTAAGGGAGATGAGAGGAGCAAAAGGGAAACAATGTTTGCAATGGAAACAGTGGCAGAGTATGTTATATGGGGGGGGGGATTGTCACTGTGAGGTTTCTCAGTACCTGTTTTTCCATTTAGCCTCAAACTAAAATGATTAGTCCAGAAAACAAACTCAGTACAAGAGGCAAAGTATAGACAACTCTGATACTACCAAGTAACATGCTGTGCCACAAAGCATGATCGTGTTAGGATCTTTGTTACGGAGTTTAAAATGACCTTATACCCAGCACTTGTAGCAGGCTTTCTGGACTGGAAGATTCTACTGTCAAATGACTTAAAGAAGGGTTTTGTAGGACCAGATCCGCTATTCCTTAAAACCTGAAGATAGTCAGATGGATGTCTGTGTGTACATATATACATATATATAATCTGGTCCAAAAAATCTCTTATTTAAAGCAAGAATCAACTGTACCTGGTAAAGCTAAGGCTCACGGATGTATAATTCTTATTAACGAAGTCTGTTAATTCAAAGAGGAATCAAGAGTTTCTCTGAAGAAAATTAACATAGATTTAATGTGACAAACAGTGGGATTGTGATTCCAACTTCTATGGGCAGGGTCATCCCGAGGGGTCTTCAAGCCACCAGAACTATTTCTTCTGGACATGGGTATTAACTGGTGGTTAATTAAGGGACTAAAAATTGACAAATAAAAGAGTGCTATGGCATCAGAAAGCTGACGCTGAGGTTCCTGATTAGTTTGGTTGTGATGCCTTTGCTTCGGTGCCTTATTCATTAAATAGATTTCTCACCAGTTTCCAGAGAGTGGGATTAGTGATACAGACTTGGGAATTTGTTTCAGGTAATTAGTTAAAAAGTTAAAAGTCAAATAGATTTCTTTAACAGGTTGAAGAGTTTAACAGGTTGATGAGCTACTTAATTCCCACATCTTTCTTCTCAGGGGACTATCAGAGTTTTAAGGGACCTTAAAAATCATAAAATCAACCCCGTCTTTTCACAGCTGGAAAGCCGAAGTGCCTGAAAGTTAAGGGACTCATCTGAGGGGCATCAGCTAGTTCTGTGGTTTCACTTTCTCTTTTCTTAGTCTTACTCTTTCTAATTCTTCCTTCTTTTTTCTCTCTACCATTTGCGTTCCCCACAATCACCTTTCTACTAATTATTTCTTAGATTTGCCCTGCTTTATGAAATTTCCTGTGCCTCAAACTATGAGATAGTGAGTCTTTGCCAATTAGTACCCCTCACCACTCACTCACCACTACATTTGGGCCAAAGAAACGAGGGAAGTGGAGCAATTTTAAATTTACTGTGATCTTTGAGACAGCTTTATCTACACGTGGGAATTGCTGTTAGACAATTAAGGTTAGTAAAGCTCATTGAATTTCTCAGAGGAAAGGTGTTATTTGAATTATTACCAGATAATTATTGTTAAAATTAACAATAATGTAAAAAAAAAAAAAAAAAAGGAACTTTGCATGTTAGAGACATGATCATTTTGAATTTCCAAAAGGGAGAGAAGCCCTGGGGATCTAGAAATGATTTTTTTTTTTTTTTTTTTTTACAATATGCTCTATGCCAGAAACTCCCTGAATTCTGTGTAATGCCTGATGACCTAACCAAGCAGCCCAGAATCAGAAGCCAGTCATGCCCTGTGAGCTGCCAGCCAAGTTACTCAGCTTGAACTCCTTCTTCACAAACAGCCCTCAGCAGGAAGGAGATTGTCAGACATAAGACCTGTGGTACCCAGACCAGTGGCGTCAGCACCACCTGTGAGCTGGTTAGAAGTACAGAGGATTGCAGACTCCACCCCAGACACGCTGAATCAGAAATGCTGGGGGAATCATTTGTTCATTAGAGCTTGAGAAGATTGATAAAAAAATTCTTATCTTCAATTAGCAAGGGAAAAGGAAGGAACTATAGTTTCTGATATAGCTCTTTCATCAAAGGTCTGTACTCCAAATCTTTCTAGAGGCTCGCTATCATGGAAATAACAAACAGAAAAGCTGAACTACCTGGAAGTTAAAGGCTGCTCTGAGGTCATCAGCTAGTTCTGTGCAGAAATCACAAAAGTAACAAGAAATGTGTCCATGCAATCTAGGGACAACTGTATGGTGAAAAGAACACAGATTTAGAGTCAGACAGACCTGGGTTTGGATTCTGGCTCCATTATCTGCTAGCTTTCTGGTCTTGGACCAATTACATGAGTTTACCGAATGTTACTTTTCCTCATCTGTAAAGTGGATACACTAAAACCTACAGCTTGGCATTGCTGTGAGGATTAAATCAGAATGTATTTATATACAAAAATGCCTGGTTCAGTCTCTGATAAACTTTAGACATCCAATAAATGGTAACTATTGTTACTATTATCTTTTTGTAAATTTTAATCAGCAGTCCTTCCCCCCCTATAAATTTAGAATGATCTGGTGTGCTTTCCTAGGAATGGGACGGGCTATACTGAAAGGCCTTTACACAGATTTTCTTACAGTAATATGTGGCAGCATATTACATCACAGCTCCGCTCTCTAGGGGCTTCAAGATGGATCTGCAGAGACATCAATGATGAGAGGCTGAAGGGAAGTGATGACCTCACTCTCTCTTCTGCCTCTGACACCATCCAGAAACTTGCCAGCTGGTTTCCAAAAGTAGATCTCTTTATTACAGTGGTGATGTAAAAGGCAGAGAGAACAGCTAAATTTCCAGATTCCAGGGAGAATTTGTGGCACCAGCAGCCCCTCAAAATTACCTTTTGACTTAAAAACTAAGTACATTTCTTATGGAGGTCATTAAAAGAGCATAAACATGAAACCGTATGAAGTGACTTTCACTGAGTCTTTGTTAGAGAGTAGCCACGCTGTGAGCAATGAAACATGGCACACCGTGCAGCAGTTCTGGGTAGGAGGCCCTCAGGTGTATTGTACTAAAGCAAGAGGGGAAATGACAATATGGGGATGGGTGACCATTTGCCAAAGAATGACTGTAAGATCATATCAGAAGGATGTGGGGCTGAGAAAGAAGGGACTCATGAAATCACAAGAAGAGTGTAGCTCTACTTAATTATACAATGCATAATTTAAGTAAAATGTTAGGTGTATTTAAAATATACACTTATCTAATTACATAAAGGATTTATATGTTGCTAAGTAATTTTTTCCCTGCAGTGTACTATTGATCAGCAATTTCCTTTATGATTTTAATGTAGATGCCAGGGGGAAAAAAGCAGAAGGAAATTCTGTAGGTCAAGTATTGATAGTCTGTCCAGCCATATGATGGGTAAGAAAAACAGTGAAGAGCTCTTGAGCCCAACTTGTTTATGTGGCTGCTGGGGTGTTGGTAGTTAACAGATGGCTCCATCCACAGCACTGCTTCACCACACTGGCCAAAAAGAGTTTGACGAATTCCACCAAACTTTTCCTCTGGTGAGTAACAATGAGTCAAATGCTCACCCGGTAGAGACAGATGAAATAATACTGGAGCTAACATTTAAGAACTGAGCTTTTCTGGCCAAGTAAAAACCACTGAGATTCCCTGGAAGTGTCTGTTTTCCTACCTAGGTAAACACTGTTCCCCCCACAGCATGTTTTGTTGGGCTTTTCATCTTTGGATGAGAGAAAAGGATTCTGTATCAGGATAAGGATAAAGAAGAGATTAAACAAGTACTGTTTCTTCTATCACGAGAGAAGAACAAAAGCAATACAATTAGGACAGATTTGGGGGCTGTCACCTATGTCTATAAGTAAATTAGTAAAAGAAAGGGAAATGAATACAAATTTAAACAAACCTAGGGAGTGAACACTGGGCAATGGTAGAAAGGGAGAAAAAGAAGTGTGAACGTGACATAGTAGCAGACTGCCGGTGCTCTCTGTCTCCGGGAATTTAACCAAAGAATTACTGCAGCAGGTTCTCACCAAGATCTCCAGCGAAAGCTACAGCTTTTCCAAAGCATTTGAAATGTTTTCATTGTGACTTTCAGCTTGAGTTTATCACCCTGGTGGTCTTTATAAAATTGTTGTAATAATTTTTGCTGGTAATGTTACCAAAGTTTGCCTTCCTGTTTATTTAAATCCAGCCTCATTTTTAAGACATTCTTTAACTATAAAAAAGACGTGTTTTAGTTCAATTTGTTGAGGAGACTATGTGATACAACATTTTTTTGGCAATCTAGCCACCTCACTGTCACTGGTCTGGTCATTCTTGATTGTCTGTTTTGCCTATTGGTGCCAAGTGAGCACTCATAGATACTTTGAGATTTGTGACCTTTTATATCAATTATCCTTGCCCATCCACTAATAAGGATGTCACCTTGAGCAAATCAGTTCCCTTAATCTCTTCATCTGAAAAATGAAATGGGGCTCGGCGCCTGTGGCTCAGCGGGCTAAGGCGCCAGCCACGTACACCTGAGCTGGCGGGTTCAAATCCAGCCCGGCCCGCCAAACAAAAATGACGGCTGCAACCAAAAAATGGCCGGGCGTTGTGGCGGGCGCCTGTAGTCCCAGCTACTTGGGAGGCAGAGGCAGGAGACTCGCTTGAGCCCAGGAATTGGAGGTTGCTGTGAGCTGTGAAGCCACAGCACTCTATCCAGGG